>VWZE01011223.1:61559-122627 GCA_013396675.1 Eubucco bourcierii
GTTTTCTCAAGTGGATGTTTTGGAACGTTATAAAGGGGTTTCTAATCTACTGTTTACTACCTCAATATGTCAGTGAAATATACTTAATAACTTGTATTCTACTGACCATTTAAAAAAGGTTAGCAATAAAAACTCTTGTGAGTTTTATTAAGCTAGGTTAACTGAAATTACTCATTCAGCATTTTAGAATAATTAACTTATGTAATACTGGTTACTATTAGCATTATGAAAGTTAAACCTGTAGACCCTGAACAGGAATCTCTGAAATACATAATTCTTCCAATCTACAAATACACCGTTTTTAAAATGGCCATAAAACACATGTTAAAGGTCTTTTGCACAGGACTCAGACATTGGTGCTGACACATACTGAATAGAACACTATTTCATAAAAAAATAAATCACATCAAGTCCAATGGCCCCAGGCATTATTATACATACAATCTGCTCCTGGGGAAGGGAAGCAGGTTGCATGATACAGAACATGTACTAAAATTGATTTATCAGCGTAATTTTATAAACCGGAAAATCTGCTTCCTACACTAAGGGTGAACTACTGCTCTTTGAATGTTTTGGTAATTTGGGAGTAGATTAGTATGACATGTCATGGGGGAATAAAAGCTGTTCTGATTAAAAGGAAGCTGTACAAATAATTGGTACCTAACATTAACATGGACAGAGATGTATTCACAGACTGAATCAGCTTCATTTCCAAAATCTGTAGAGAGAATCACAAGTAATTCTTTACAAGAAAATCTCAGGAAAGATCGATGGTGATAACCTTAGAACTGTTCTGTTGCAGGACTGTGTTATATGTGCTACAGTTAATTTGAAGTGCTAAAAATAAGGCTCCTGCAGTCTGTAGGCTCATTCTTTTTCATGCTACTAGTATTAGATATGAGTGTGATAGAGAATACAAATATGTAATTTTCGATAAGTTTTTTATTTTGTTACATGCCTCACTATGTTTAAGAAAGTCTAAATGTGGAAAATATTTCATTAACTCTTTTTAGAATTTTATTTTAATAACTTTTTACTAATGTTTGGGCTGATTTAAATTTTTTTTTTTGACAGATGAATTTATATATTACTATTTGAGACAAAGTTTGAGAAAAGGGGATGTTTAAAATACTGAAGTGAATGCTTAATGCTGAAATGAATCAATAGTGTTAGAGAGCAGGTCTATACCCAGAAATTAAGTAGGTCATACATTTATATTTATGGTTAGTTGGAAAATATCTGGCAAATATTTATAGCAATTGTTTGTTTTCTGTGAAAATTCTTCATTGAAAACTGGGCAGAAATGTCATTCTGTTGTCTGGTAGGAGTCAAGAAATTGAAATGCCAAGAAATTAAATGTTAACTTTGATTAAATATTTTTCTTTTTCTTATTTATATTTAAGTACTTTTTTTTCCCAATTTTTTGTACATAATAGGTTGAGTGAATAGTGAGGTAGAATAAACTATCAATGATAATTATTATTTTGTAGCAAATATTTTCCAGTCATTAGTAATTTTTTTTTTTAATGGTTTGGATGGCTTTGTCCTTTTACATGGATATTTTATCAAGGTGTCATATTTTGAAGTTAAAATAATTAGGATGTGTCTCATAAACATTTGACATGAAGACAGCTAATATGCTTTGATTTTTAAAATGCTTAACCAGTGAATTTAAACAGACTGATTTTAATACTCGGACCAGGAATTCTGCTGAAGTGGGATATTTAAAATACAGTACTTGAAAAGTATTTGCTTTACATGGATGAGCACTCACAAGTAAATAGCAACATAGAACAGTTTAGGTCCAAAGGGATCACAGAACCACAGAATTTTAGAGATAATTGAGTCCAAACTCAGGCAGGCAGAGAAGTCTAGCATTAGTAGGGGGGTTAATGAGGAGGATGTTAGATTTTCTGCAGGCCATGTTGAGAGGGCAATGTATATTGATAGTATTATGCTTTCTAGGCATAGAAGGGCTGAGATTAGGTGGGCTTGGTGGATGGTTAGGCCTAGGGTTCGGGGGAAGTCTGAGTAGAAGCTTAGGTGCATGAAGGACATAAAGTCACAAGGGTTGAGTTATGATTTGTTGAGCTTGTCTTGATTAGACTAAGGTTCTGATTATTCTGCTCATTCTAGACCCCCTTGGGCTCATTCATAGATGAAACCTAAAGTGAGCAAAAGTAGGATGGCGGATGTTAAGGTTAGGGTGGTGGTGGGGGAGTGGAGTTGGGTTGACAGGGAAGGGGGAGCAGGAGGGCAATTTCTAAGTTGAATAGGAGGAATAGGATACCTCCAGAGATAATTGAGTCCAAACTCTCTGCCAAGGCAGGATCACCTAGGGTAGTTCACACGGGAACACATCCAGATGGGATGTCCAAAGGTCATCCAGTCCAACTCCCCTGCAGTGAGCTAGATCAGGTTGCCTAGAACCTCGCTCATCTTGACCTTGAATATCTTCAAGGATGGGGCCTTGACTACCTTTCAGGGCATTCTGTTCCAGTGTTTAACTGCCCTCATGGTAAAGAACTTCCTCCTAACTTCCAGCTTAAATCTACTCTTCTCTAATTTAAAACCATTGCCCCTTGTCCTATCCCTACAGGCCTTTGTAAGCAATTCCTTTCCAACCTTCTTGTAGACTCCCTTCAGGTACTTGGAAGGCTGCTATTAGGTCTGCCCACTATAGAGTAAGATATATTCATCTTAGTACATAAAACTGGTAAGTAAAATTATAGATCATAGTGTACAAGGAGAACTGTTAAGAGAGTGGAATATTTTAAAGGAAAGATGGAGCAGGAAGATAAAAATAGGTAGGAGATTTCAGATAAGAGAAAAGACAACCACAAAGAACAGGAGGTCAGGTCAAAGACATATTGACATTGATGAGATGCGTCATCAGAGTTCATTACCTATCTCTGTTTCTCAGATTTTATCTATAAAACACTTTCATTGAGGATAACCTTCTGCAGAAAGGGTGCCTTACAAAATTGAAGCCACTCAAGGAAGGAATGAAATGAAGAGAGACAGATCCTAACACTGGTTTAGTAACACTGAGAGACCTGCAGAAGAAAGTGGTGTTCTCACCTAAAGGAAAATTAAACAAAAACTGTGTAAAGGCAAACGGCAACAAAACTCTGGCAGTAGTGTCAGGCTGTTCCTAGTAGTGAAGTCATCTACAGGGTAGCATTAACGGGCTAAGAGATTTAATGTATTAAGAAAGAGTAATGCCAGTGTTGCCATGACAGATTTCTGCCAGCTCTCTGTCAGATATATTCAGTGCACCAGAATCAAGTGTCTGCTGCTTTTTTTTTGTTTGTTTGTTTTTTTGTTTTGTTTTGTTTCAGACAATTGTACTTATCCATCCCCTTACTTATGACCTTTGATGACTGTCTCTAAACAATTCAGGATAGAAGCAGAAAGAATTAATTATATTTTGTCTTGTTTGCAGTCTTTCTTGAGTGCTCTCCACCGAGAGCTTTCTGTTGCCTCGGATATTTTCAGATATATTTCTTGCTATTCATAAAGCTAACCACTTCTGTTATTATGCTTTAGTCATAAGTGTTTCAGGGCATCTACATCAGAGATTAAGTTGTTGTGAAGGTTTTGCTCACGATTAGCGAACAGTTACTAAGATGAACAACATTATTCTGTAGATCACTATTTGAAAAAGAGGGTTTACAGACTCAGATGCCAGTTAAGGGTTTGTAGGATCAAATGCCTGCTGTTTAGCCAAGTGATTAAAAAACAATTCTAACTATAATATGTAATACATTGCATTACTTTTACCATGATTTTATTCCTAGGAAGTTGGCTTTAAAGCAGGTTATTTGTAGCAAAGTTTACTCGTTGCCGATTTTGCTCCTCAGCAGAAGTCAGAGTTTATTATAGGCTAGTTAGTTGCTGTAAAGACGGTTGTCATTGCAAGCAAAGAATAACTTTTTTCTGGTAGATAATTATGAAGAGGACTGCAAGCAATGCTTACCTTGTATTATGTTTAGAACAACTAAGGAGTATGTTTTGCAGATCCCTCTGTGCAAAAGTCGCCATAACATTTCAATTGTGACATGACCATGACTGTTACATGGGGACATGATAATGAGGTGGAAACTATTGACTAATTTTTTTTTTTTTAATGATATAAGTCAGATAGGACATTTCTTTATGTCAAACAACAAGAAAAAGAATAAAAAGGTGAAAAATAAGTGTCTACATTTAACCTGTAACTGGGACTGAACTGACTGTTGCTGATGATTCTGCCCCACGGAAACCAGAATTAAGTCTTGTAGGAAATATAATTATAAGATACAACGAGGAATAGTTCTTTTAGTTGCTTTCAGTTTGGGAATAATGGAATTGTGGATTTTTGCTGTGCAGTGGGAGAGTTGGGTGGGAATGTTTCAGGCAATCTTTTTGAAGAATGGGAAATCAACACTAAATAGCAGCAAAAGCTGATAAAATAGACTTAAGTTAAAATTGTCAGTTATGATAGCTGTTCTGTGATACTACTAGAGGCTATCCTGGGGAACCAAAACCTCCAACCATTAAATACTTATGGATTGTTGCTTCAAATATACAAATTTATAAACTCATATTAGTTTGTAAACTAAGAACATTACACTCTATGTTGTATTAGTGATCAAAGGCTGCAGAAAATGTTCATTTTATCTTGACACATTTTGCATCTAGACAAAATTCTAGTGGATAAATACAGCCACTATTCCTAGTTATTTGATCCTGTCATGAGGTTACTGTGTCCCGTTGCAACTAGTTTGTCTGTGTTAGTGATAATATCCTCACTGAACATTGCTGCTTATGAAATGTCATAGTAGGCATTTGTATCACCACCGTACTACAGTGATCTGCATCCAGACTTATTAAATGTAAATCATACCTTCGCCATTCAAATATCATATTTGAAATGTGAACAACATATTGGTACATTCTAGCTATAAGATAGGTGAGAGCCTTGACACTGACTTCAGCTGAGTCATAGCAAAATAGAAAGGTGTTTTCATTTGATCGAGAATTTGAACTGCTGAGAAAAAGTGACTCAGGAAATGTCCATTTCTCCTAAGGAAATAAAACTATGTAGCTACAATGAAGTTGCCCTTAAAATGCCCCATTGTCTGAGATTACACAGCAATACAGGTTGAAAAAGTCAAAATTATATTCAGAAAGAAATCAGAACAAGGGTTTAGAGAAATGTGACATGATGCATTCTTTAAGACACTACTGCCACGGTTTAGGAATTAGGGAACTTGGTAATAACAATCCAGCCTATATCTCCCCTGGTGCAACTTGAGACTGTGTCCCCTCATTCTGTTGCTGGTTGCCTGGGACAAGAGAGACTGACCCCCACCTAGCTACAGCCTCCTTTCAGGTAGTTGTAGACAGCAATGAGGTCACCCCTGAGCCTCCTCTTTTCCAGGCTAAACACCCCCAGCACCCTCAGCCTCTCCTCACAGGGCTGTGCTCCAGGCCACTCACCAGCTTCGTCACCCTTCTCTGGACACATTCCAGTACCTCAACATCTCTCTTGAATTGAGGGGCCCAGAACTAATTTTTGTGTTGGTTTTTTTTAATTTTTTAAATTTTTTTTTCTTTTTCTTTTTCCCTTTTTCCCTTTTCCTTTTCCTTTTTCCTTTTTCTTTTCCTTTTTCCTTTTTCTTTTTCTTTTTCCTTTTTCCTTTTTCCTTTTTCCTTTTTCCTTTTTCCCTTTCCCTTTCCCTTTCCCTTTCCCTTTCCCTTTCCCTTTCCCTTTCCCCTTCCTTTTTCTTTTTTTCTTTTCTTTTCTTTCCCTTTTTTTTTTAAGGCAAGCAATCTTTTTCTCAGTTCAAGGAATTTTAATAGAAAAGCTGTCATGTTTATAAAAGTTCCAGTACAACTGAGCAGGAAGCAAATAGAAACTTTTATTTTTATGGTAGGTTGATTCTACCAATTGTCGCTTCACTGCCAAGTAAGTGAAACCCAGGGTAACATCATTCAGACATTTTGAAAATGCATGTTTCCTGCCTTGCATGAACATTGATGTTGTCCTTTAAATGGTTTAAAGTGAATGTTTTGATTTTTGGAAATGCCAAAGTAGATGTGCATGAAAAAAAGAACATTTTGATGGAAGTATTTGTGACAGGGATATGACAAAAGAATAATCCATTTGAAACTCTCAAGAGAATTAGCTAGGGAGAATTAAAATGGACTGGGATCGAACACACATGTTCAGTCTACAACCAGAAAGATTTAATACAGCAAAAGTTGTTTCTGTAAAGCTATTTGCTAATCTTGTTATAGTACCAGCATGGAAATAATATTCTTTCTTCTTTCAAAATAAAGTATCACATCTTAAGTATTATATATTAATGAGATTATTAATAAGTAGAATACAAATACAATTCTGAACCAAACAATTCTTGCTTGAATATTAAAAATCTAAACTACTTTAGTTGCAAAATAATTTTTTTTCTAGTTAAAAGAACTGTATGTGACAAATAGATTCATAAAAGCATTTTTTAAAATATACAACTTTCATAATCAATAATGCAGACTGTTACTTACTTATTTCAGCAAATAATTTGAGTGTAGCTGACCTCTGTGTTTTCTCTGCTGAATTATTAATGATGTTGAAGAGATCACTAGGTTACTGTTCTAGCTGTATAAACTTGCTTATCTGATTTTTTTTCCTTTTTGACTAATACTACTTGAAATGTGGCACCTCAGTAGATTATGTACCACATGAGCTGGAAACAAAAAGCTGGATAATTTTCTGTCTTAAAAGTCCAAAATGGCAGTGCATTTCAACCATTTAGATCCACCCTTTGGCATTTAGACTACATATATTATCTACAACCAGATCATGATTGTCTAAATACCTCATGGGTTTAAATTGGTAGAGGGGATATTTAGACTAGATGTTAGGAGGAAGTTCTTTACAGTGAGGGTGGTGAGGCACTGGTACAGGTTGCCCAGGGAGGTTGTGGCTGCTCCCTCCCTGGAGGTGTTCAAGGCCAGATTGGATGAGGCCTTGAGTGAGCTGTACTAGTGGGAGGTGTCCCTGCCTATGGTAGGGGGTTGGAACTAAATGATCCTTGAGGTCCCTTCCAACCTTACCGTTCTATGATTCTATGGTGGTAAACTTCATTTGTTCACCAGCAGAAAGTGAATGCAGCACCTGAATTTGTCTTGAATCACAGCAATATCTTTATATAATGATTAAACTAGATCTAAAAAGTCCAGCATTCTTCCAGTTAGTGGTAGCATACCCTGAAAAGTGTCAGTCAACTACCTCCAAACAAGTCAGACAGAAGTCTTAAAACCCTTAAATCTTTTCTTTGCATCATGTCATACTGATTTACTGTTGGGTAGAGGGAGAGGTTTTGTGGGTTTCTTTCTTTCTTTTATTTTTTTTTTCTTCAATGTTCATCATACTCTCTGAGTGTTCACTTAAACACCCTGCATTTTTTAGCTTACTGATCTCTTTGATGTATTCTTTGTAAGTAGAGGTAGTTGATTTTCCTTCTTTCAGTTTGCATAATTCTAAAGTTCTTGTTAAGTCATCAATTTATGCCAAAAGAGACTGGATGTTTCAAGATGCCTGAGCAGGTCTAATCTAAGATGCAGGCTCTTAGAAGTAGTGAAAATGTACCTTCTCTCCAGTCAAACCTGGTTCTTTGGTATTTGCTACATATTGGAATATGTTCTGGTTTTCCTCCTGGAGATTACAAAATAATGAAAACTTTCAAAATTCTCAAAAACAAAGATACTGTGCTAGTGTCATACGGACTGTTTCTAACAACAAAGAATGCTTGCTTCATATTATCATAAAACAGACTGACAGTAGGGTTTACACATGTGAAACTCTATAGATGTCTTTAGACTATAGTGTCATCTGCATACCCTTACATTTCAACTGAATATTTGAGATCTCAAATCCACATCAATACTCATTGAAGTGTGCATTTTTTCGCTGTTGAAGAGGTTTTACTTTGGCATTGATTGGCACTAGGCAAAAATTTATTTATGCAGGAAGTTTGCATGATATAATTTGAAATGCTTGATTGGAATAGAGTGTAATTTATGAGATTTGCCAAGGCAGCAAAAGCAAAACTTCAGCAATGTGTTTCGTGACTTTAAATAAAACTATGACAGATTGATACGGTACATTTCATGAGCTTTAAAAGCTTGAAATTATAGGGACAGCTTCCAGGTACAGTTCCATTATTTACATGAAACTGAGACAGCACTCTCAGTGATTCAAAATTAAACATAGTCTGTTTTGGTTGGTGGAATAGTGAATTTACTTCAAATGCAGAATTCAGAGAGCCTAGAGCTGTTAAGAGTAAAAAGTCTTCTTGTGTGCATGCTGAAAAGGAATAAACATTCAGCATCAAAGTATAATTGGTGACAGCCTTGTTCAGACATTTATGTCATGGAAAGCTAGATGAAAATGCTAGAGTGGATGCTCCCTCTCTGGAGGTGTTCAAGGCCAGGTTGGAGGAGGCCTTGAGTAACCTGTACTAGTGGGAGGTGTCCCTGCCTATGGCAGGGGGTTGGAACTAGATGATCCTTGAGGTCCCTTCCAACCTTACCATTCTATGATTCTATGATCCTGATGCATGAGCTGGCACCAAGCCTGGGTGTGAAGCTGTTTTTGCCTCTGGCAATGGGCAAGAACTATGCATTTTTGTGAGGATATGCATTATGCATAAAATAATGTACAACTATTAGAATAAATAGAGGTAGCCATACTTTCTAATTAAGAAGTAGATGATTAAATTCTTACATGGCCATTACCCTGTTTTGCTGTCTTGGTAGAAACCAGGCTTGCGGAGGACTAGTTGTATAAACAATTTTAATAGTATGTAATAAAGTTAGTTGAAATTTAATTTTGTAACTGTTTTTCATGGATTTTAATATTATTTTTTACAGCTCTGAAGGTGAGTTAAGGTTGGTTGGAGTGAAATAATTTCACCATATGAATAACAATCAGTCTTCCTCAAGATAATACTGAAAAAATCAGGTCGATTAGATTGTTTGCAAATTTCATATTTGGAAATAATATATTCTGGTCAATTGGTTTTGGTGAGATTTTCAAAACCAACTATTAAAAACCAGCTATTAAATCTTTAATAATGTTTCACGTACAATGGTTTCCTTAGATACCCATGTATGAAACAATCCTCATGCAGATTTATTCTAATCATAGAATCATAGAATGGTAAGTTTGGAAGGGACCTCAAGGATCATCTAGTTCCAACCCCTTGCCACAGGCAGGGACACCTCCTACTAGTACAGGTCACTCAAGGCCTACTCCAACCTGACCTTGAACACCTCCAGAGAGGGAGTATCCACACCCTCCCTGGGCAACCTGTTCCAGTGTCTCACCACCCTCACTGGAAAGAACTTCCTCCTAACATCCAGTCTAAATCTCCCCTCTGCCAGTTTAAACCCATTGCCCCTTGTCCTGTCATTGCAAGACCCTGTAAATAATGCCTCCCCAGCCTTCCTGTAGGCCCCCTTCAGATACTGGAAGGCTGAAAACCACATGGCTAAAAGTATACAGAAGCCAATACATAAACACACCATTCACCATTCATTCCTTTCACAAGGCAAGGAACTAAATCAAGGTTTCACATTATGTTTTGTTTTGTTTTGTTTTGTTTTTTAATCCATTAAATAGCTTGTAAATGCAGATAATCTAATGGAGCGTTACAAGATCAGTGGATAACTTAAATGACCTGCAGCACTACTAAATTTAAAGTTCCTCAAAGTAACTATTTTCTCATTTTCTCATGTGTCTTTTCTTATTGCAAGGAAGTGACATCGAACATCTGTTAAAGCAAAGCTTGAATAAAGGTATCGGTATGCCATGAAGAGAAGTAGTGAGAGACCTTGTGTGTGGCATGCATTACTGTACCTTTGAGTTAATGCAGTCACTGAGGGTAAAATCAGGTTTTAAAGTAAGATTTAAGTTAATTCTCCTCACTCCAGTGATTTTCACCCTCAGAGCCTAACTTGCAGAAAGATCCAGAGATGTGATCACCTCTGCTGCAGCACGTGGCTCTTTGTCCTGACTTGGTACAAGAAAGATCTTTTTAGTAATGCATTCGAATTATTAGGTGGTTCCTTCAAAGCCTCCTTGAGCAGCAGCTACTGATGTGCCATAGTAGTTATATCCTGCTGATTAAAAGAAAAAAAAAACCAAGTGTGCTTGTTTTGTGTATCCAATGTTATAGCTTCTAAAGGGAAAAGGATTATTCCATTGCTACTTCGTAACAGAGGTGGATTAACTTTAAAAAAAACAAAAACCAAAACCCAAAAAACTTTCACAACTATGGAAAAACCACTTCTGCTCCCAGCAAATTAGAATTAGTGTTAGACTGGACAAGACATGTGCTGTCTTAATGAAGTGTCCTGCTTTAAATACCTTTTCCAGACAAGACATCCGTGAATCTTTGCCAAATACCTATGTAGTTCAACTGGGCTTATGTTGAGTTATACGGCTGCTGAAGAAGCTGCTGTATGCTGTCTTTGGCAGTGCAGACCTTTCTAGAAACCTGATTTATAGATGTCAAGGAGAGCACTGGGTTAGTTTTCACTGTGTTTTTAGAAACAGTCTAATCTAAAATGATTTTATTCTTAAATCATTGGGAAAAGTAATTCTGTAGACAAAGATACAACAACAGTTTAAATTTTTTTTACCCACAAATATCCTCAAAATGAGCCAGAGTATGTGCCATAACTGTATGGTATGTTTTCAGTCAAATATATAATGAATTCAGTGCTAATTTTAATTGTCTTTGCTGGCAGCAGAATTTTGTTCTGTTAATTTGATTATTGTTATTTCAGACATGAATCAGCATCCTATTAAAACTTCTCACAGACATGATTTATGGCCCAAAACAGCCCTGTGATGTACCATCAGGGAAGAATTAATCCTCAAGAGACAGTAATTCCAGAATTTCCTTTGATACAGAATGCAAAAATTTCAGTCAGCTTGGATTTTGATTTCCAGAAATATTCAGCGCTCAGTTTTAATCAACTTGTATGAAGCAAGTCCAGTGGGGGGACTGAAATGTGAGGCACTAAAATAATGAGTCTAACTACAAAACACTTGTGCAACTATTTTCCCTCAGTGGCACTTTTACCTCTTAACAGATGTTTTATAGTACATTACTCCCTACATGGTGTTAGAAAGAAAAGGCTAGGGCTGGGAACTACTAGTGTCAAACTGCCTTCAGAGGTAGTTAAGATCTAATTCAAATGAAAATCCAGGACAGCAGGAACTACTTCAAGAAGCCAGATATTCCCATACCCATATCTGTCTTCTGCAGAACCCTGATCACATCTTGTTTTATTATTTTCCTCTTTACTTCTGCCATGTTACTTTACTTTTGAAAAGCAGGGACTAGTGGTTTATATGGACTGTGTAGGGATTTATTCACTCAGGAAAAATAACAAATGACACCTACTGCAGTTGCAGTATAAGGTAGAGAGGATCCTTCTGGTTTATTAACATTTTAACAACCATGGGCAAAATTACGATCTACCATTTGTAATTATCTAACCAAATAATCTCTACAATTTACCATTCCAGTCCTCAGTTTTCAATTCTGGAATCAGAGTGATCTATAAATCCCCAAATGACAACCTTTGGGAAGCTTACTATGTCTTCATGTGATAAATGGTATAGATGAGCCTTCTATCTAATTTAATGAACTATAAAATGGTATTTTTCCTCTGGCATCCTCATTAATCTTATGTCCTTGTCATGTTTAAAGCGGAGGTATCAAGATCATGCACCCAAGAGAGCATGTGAAGCTAGTGGAAGAGTTTGGCATGTTTGAGTGTCCCTACTTTATTCTGGCTGAACATACCCCCTTCCACTCTCCATTCACTATAAAGTAATCATTGCACGGTGTCAGTGGGCTTGTGAACAGTTACTTTTTGCATTCTGCTGTCTCTGCTTTCTCTTTGTTTTTGAACTGTTAACTTCAACTGAGCTGCTTTTGCAGCTCAATGAGCATTTATGTTCTAGCTATCTACTCTATATGTGTGTGAACCTCCATTGCACTGACACTGCTGAATCTAAATGTTTTGAAAATGTGGAGCTGACTTGAGTATTAAAGTAAGCTGTGAGCTAAAGCTGATAGTGACTTGAGGACATGGAACTGTTGGAGCGGGTCCAGAGGAGGGCCACAAAGATGATCAGAAGGCTGGAGCAGGTCTGCTATGAGGACATGCTGAGGGAGTTGGGGCTCCTCAGCCTGGAGAAGAGAAGGTTTTGAGGGGACCTTATAGTAGCCTTCCAGTATCTGAGGGGGGCCTACAGGAAGGCTGGGGAGGGACTATTTACAAGGTCTTGTAATGGCAGGACAAGGGGCAATGGGTTTAAACTGGCAGAGGGAAGATATAGACTGGATGTTAGGAGGAAGTTGTTTGCAGTGAGGGTGGTGAGGCACTGGAACAGGTTGCCTGGGGAAGGTTGTGGCTGCTCCCTACCTGGAGGTGTTCAAGGCCAGGTTGGACGAGGGGCCTTGAGTGAGCTGTACTAGTGGGAGGTGTCCCTGCCTGTGGCAGGGGGTTGGAACTAGATGATCCTTGAGGTCCCTTCCAACCTTACCGTTCTATGATTCTATGTATGGTGCTTTTGTGGCCGTTTGTGATAGCAATTGTGATAGTGTTATGCTGCTGCTTAGGTTGGTAATACTCTCTACAGTATTGGTCAGAATATGTAATTGAGAATTTCTGAGAAAATAACTTCAAATAAATGTTACAGCATATTATTGGAATTTTGAAGACCTTTTCTGTCACAAGCAAGATGAATAATAACTTTTTAAAAAAGCTATTACACAGTTCTTATTGCAAGTGAAATAAAAACCTTGCCAAGTGTTATAATTTCTTTCATTCAACATAATCCTTCTGTGTGGTATCACTGCCATACAAATGCTTGCACAGATAAGAGTTTTGTGCATTTCCTTGTAAAGAACCTTGTTCAGTGTACAAATTATATGCCTAGCAAAGATCTGTGTCCTTGAGTAAATGCATTTAGATTTTATGAAATTACTAGTAACTTATACTTGAATATGAAATAAGGTTTTGAAAATCTGTAGTTTTACAGCCAAGAATTATTCTTGACTGAATGAAATCTGTGACAACTTTACAATCAATGGAATTTTTCTCCTCTGGCTGTTAAACAGTCCAGAATACTACCTTCTAGAAATAGCTGTAACATTGTCACACTCCAGTACTTCAGCTTAAAGTTTTTTTGGTTTTTTTTTTTTTTTTCTCTTTATAATGCAGTTTATGGGGAGAGAAAAAAAAAAGTATTTCTTTATACTTTGAGTGACAGTAACTATGAATTATTTTACTATCTGGTTGTAAGAATTTGTCCATCTCTGTTCAAGTTCTCAGCAAAGGCTGCTTAATAAGGAAATCTAAAAGCATGAAGACTACCTGGGATTTGGAATAAAAATTTATGTTACACTTCTGATAAGGCATATGCTGGCGGGAGATAGGCAGCGGAGATACCTTAATCAGGATTCAGTTTATTAGAGACAGAATTAACATTCCATTCTTCTTTGGTCAAACTCAGCTGATGTCAAATAATAGTTCTACATTGCCGCCACAGTGAGAGAGCAATCAGACCCAGTGCAGAGGATACCTTCCTAGAGAAATAAGAAAAAAAAAAAAAAAAAAAAAAAAAAAAAAAAAGACATCAATACTAGAATACTCAGAAAGAATCTTTGGACTATGTAGATTTGTGTGTGCATGTTTGATTATAGCTGTAATTACCTGTTTGACTGTATATGCACACTTGAGGATACTGGAGTTTTCCCTTAGGAACATGCATTTTACAGCTCTTATACCTTATTTGTTTGCTATATCTGAAGGGAGAGATTCTACTATTTATCCACGCTTTCACTTTGCTGCTTAAACAAAAGTTCATTGTGCTATGTCATAATTTGTCCATTCCTTCCACTGTGTGTAATCTTCTGCAACATTTAATCCCTTTTCCATTGCCACACAATCATCACTTCAGCAATTGCATTTGGTTTTCCTAGATGTTTATGCATATTGCTCATCTGTATTCAAGGAAATATTCAAATGGCCTCACATATTTTCTAATCACTTGGGGATTTCTGTCTAGAAACTGTCCTCCCTGTGCTTCTCAAAAGAATGCTGAGAAGATACTGCTTAATTTAACACATAATTAATTCTCATGTTTCTTTTCACAAATAAAAAAGGACTTGTAATTTTTTTTTTAATAGCAGTTTTCAGTGTTTTAGCTGATATCAAGGTTGTTATACAAATGAATTTTAGCTGGATTGCTTTTAATCTGAACCCTTTGGAAGGAAGGATTTTAGGAAGGGTTTCATCCTCTGATATTTTGTGTGTACTCTCCACAAGCGACCGAACACCTGCTCCATGTAGTTTTGATCTGAGATTACAGGTTTTCCTAGCTTTCTGTATCAAAATGAAACTACACCACAAAATGGTTAGGCAAGTGGGAGTTTAAAAATCTTACCAGTTTTACAGTGAATATTGGTTGCATAGCAATTCCTGATGGCCTGGGTTTTTTTCACTGTCTTTCCTGATAGTAGTCATTCTCAAAGTTATTTCACAGCTATGAGTTTTTTCTTAGGCGATGTAAAGGCTGCAGATTATATGGGTGAAACACCCACTAACATTTCTTAAAACCTTTTCAAACTGCCGAATCAGAATATTAATAGCATAAATGTGCTGTTTGAGTAAATACAATCCAGTTGATTTCACATGCCTTCCTCCCACAGTTTCAAGAAGAATAAAAGGCTCAGTCAAATAGAAAGAAACCTGAAATGTCTATGCCAGATCTTTTTCTGTTCTTCATTATTTGTATCCACTTCATTATATCATATTCTCTGGCAGCCAAATAAGCATATATTTGAAGATTTATAGTGCAATTAATTATGTGCACTACATTTTGTTTCATCCCAGGAACCCTGTGTAAATTTTTATTTCATTATTTAATGTAATTGATCAGACGTTAGAAATGAACACCTGTTAGTTAGTAGTCTTCCAGGATCTTAAATATATATGCTTGACTTCATGCAAATGATTAATGCCTCTAATACCAGTGGTGGCATTCTCACATGTAAAATTAAATATGCTTGCCTGAACACTGAATGATTTAGCACAGGTACAACCTCATTCAGCACTTACAAGTCATTATGCAATGAGAATTTTGTCTGAATAAGAAGTAGATAAGATTTGCTTAATAAGTGGAGACTTGGCTATGCTCTGACTACTACAAAATTTTAAAAAACAAAATCAACAAATTATTTGGAAATTTTCCATCTTTTTTGAGAAACACATATACATCTTGCCCAGCCTGTCTTCAGTCCAGGCTCTGGGAGTACAGAGCCAGTGGGTCACAGTTGTCCCTGGACGACCTTCGTGAGCTACTACTGAAAGAGGTTTTTTTCTTATGAATATTAAATGCCTTCTTCCCTAAAACAGTATTTAAGCACCCTTCCAAAGATGATTTTGAGAACTGATTGTATTATAGAACATGTTAACTGTGACAAAAGAGTTTTTTAGATTGCTCTTGAAAGCCTGATATTAAATTGGATTCCTGGTCCAAAAATTTCTGTCCAACAAAGCAAAGTTCACTTTACATTTCTAATTGGAAGTCAGATTAGCTATTTAGCTGACAAGGGCAGGTCTGACTTAAACCATTCAGCCTGAGAACTGTTCACATTGAACTGAATCACAGTTTTTCTTGAGAGAAATTTGTAAAAAAATATTATATTCCCACTTCAAATGAAGTGTGAACCTCTGAGAACATGAAATTGTGGTCGTAAAGCAAATCATCCCAGTGATCCGTTACTCAGCCTAAATAAAACAAAAGCCAATCTAGTACTGTGTTCAAGGTTTTAAAGTCAGAAGTAATTGTACTGATCATCTAGTAGTGCAGGTAGACTATTTAATTAATCACTTCAATGGTTTGAAGGACTTCACAGAAGACATTTATCCAAAAGTTTATCCTATTCATTTTGGTTTATTCCACAGCAGGGTAACAGTCGGACTTGTCAAATGAGAGAGAACTTTTAAATCTCTCAGTATGTGGCTCTAGGAACTTGAAAACTGGTACATTTTAAAGAGCTCTTGGTGAGAATGAATAAATGAGGTGCACCCAAAAAAAGCAAATATCTAACAGAGAGCCTGTAAAATCAATCTAGGAAAGCATTCTGAGGAAGCACAAAAAATACCTAGATTGTGTGTTCATCCTTATAATTCCTATTCCCTGAATGCTAAGCAGACAAGAATGAGAATGTCACTGTAGTAGAGCTTAAAATGTTTTAAAAATAAGTTATTGGGGGAGGGGGAAAAAAAAAAGAGAGGAATTATAACACAGGACAAAATTATGAAGACCTGAGAGAAAAGTGGAAATAGAGGAAGCCATGGAAGAAAAACTATTGCGCAGAAAGGTTAGCTGGAAAATACAAGGCTGTGTGTATGTTTTGGGTAATGTCAGACTTGGATACATCTGACCATATCCAAAGATAGGTGCTGCTCTGGGAGAAGACCCCTCTCAGTCGAAAGGAGCTGATAGAGAAGATGTTGGTGAATGCATCTAGGACTCATCTCCTTTGAAGTGTTACAAGTTATGTCTTCCCTTGCTTAGCAGGCAAAGCTCTGCGTATTTTATCAACTCTGAGAAATGAGCAATATTTCTGCACATACTGGAATGTCAATAGTAAAGGTAATGATAAATATTTTTTATGATGGATCTATCTGAGGGCATTACACTGTTTGTGGTTTTACTTTGATGCTTTTATTTCCTAGAAATATACCTGAGCAGGAGATGCAGTTACTCTTATAAACATAGACTGTTGATGTTCACTTTGTATTTCAAATACTTCAAGGGCTCGCAAGGTTCGGAAGAGATTACAGTTTTACCTAATGCAAGCAAACGCTTGGAAATATAGTTTCATTTATATCCACTTGACTCTCTGCAAGGCTAGAGATTGCTAAATGGTTTTCAGGCTTTTGACACATAACTCATTGCCGCAAAAATGTGGTTTAAGCTCTTCCATCAGTAAAGTGGTAGAGAAATGTCAGTTCATCTTTCCTCAACTAAAGTCAGTTTATCAGAACTGTCATTGATGTGACTTAGCCATTACATAATATCCTGGGATTTCAAAATACTCTGCACATGTGTTACTCGAAAAAGTTTAATCATGCGGATGTTGCCTTTGTAGATTAAGAGAGTATGATTATCCTTTGTCATACATTCATGTATTTAACTTTTAGCTGTAATAGTTAATGCTCAGTGACTCAGAATCTAGATTTTGTAAAAGAACAGCAGTAAAAAAGGAAATTATAGTAACATTAAATATAATTAGTTGACTACTGAGAAAAAATTAACTTCATATGAGTTTTGTCAGTCAAGAATTGAATACAGTTAATTAGCAGTGCTCTGTCTTTTATAGTCTTCAAGCTTGAATAAATCATTAAGACAAAACCCAAGCTGCAATTTCAGTTTTGCAAGGCACTGGTTTTCTTACAGCTCCAGACCAACAAGGATTTAGATTTAGCTTTAGAGTGAGAGAAAAAAAAATTGATGTAAGCTGATCTGGATAGCAAATACACAACTTGAATATATGCCCTTTTCTGTTCAAAGCCTCAGAAACCTGGACTCCCCTGTCATGCCCCTGATTGCTCTGCTTCTAAGGGCACCTAAACATTTCCTTCATAATAGCCCCAGCATTTCCAGGCATGAGCACATAATTTATGAGATCTTGCTCATGTCTGAGTGCAATCTGAAAACTAGACAGATTATCACTCTAATTTTGTAGGAAGCCTAGAAAATGGACAAGCTCTGAGCAAGTCTTGTTCTCCTTAAGAGAAGGTATGTTTTGTTTTGTTTCTTTTTCTTTTTTTAATGTCATTACCACTGTTTTTATTTTTATAACAGTACTCAAATTTTATATCAAGGCCTTGTGATAAGAGTGCATAGGCAGTGGCATGTCCTACATCTTCCACCATCCATTAGTGTGCTAAAATCACTAGCCTGGGTACCATTCTGCTGTATAACATGAGATATTTGTAGAACCAGAAAGTGTGATGTAGTGTATAGACCTGGATGTGCATTTAGAATGGAGGCCTCCTAAAACTCTGCTCCTTGCATCAAGTACTGGCTCTGTGGTTTATGTTTAGCAAGAAGTGGATAACAAATAGCTTGACCGTGAAATCATCAAACAGTGTTCTTTTCCCTGGCTGAGCAGTTTAATCTGATAGCTAATAACCATTAAGTAAATAACCTGTGGACACTGGCGTGGACCCAAAGGCTATTTCTGAACCCTGGTTCTGGAAGGCAGAAGAAGACTGGGGAGCTATCTCCTGTATATGAGGAAAACTGCCAATATTCCCAGCTGAGAAAAGACAATAGAAAGATGAAGAATCAGCGCATCAACGGACTGTCAAATGCAAGACAAAACCAGACACCGATACCATACTTTTGTGCCCTTTATGTAATTTTAAGGATACCTATGGCTGCATTTTCGTGTGTATACACACAAAACCACAAATATACTGTTCTGCCCTAGTGAGACCACACCCAGAATACTGTATCAAATTTTGGGCTCCCTCATTCAAGAGAGACAGGGTCCTAATGGAGAGAGTCCAGTGGATGACTAGGGGACTGGAGCTGTTTAGCCTGGAGAAGGCTGAGAGATCTCATCAATGTGTATAAATATCTGAGGGGTGGGTGTCAAGTGGATGGGGTCAGTCTCTTTTCGGTGGTCTGCAGCAATAAGACAAGGAGCAATGAGTACAAACTTGAACATGGAAGGTTTCACCTCAAGATGAGGAGAAACTTCTTTACAGTGAGGGTGGCGGAGCACTGGAACAGACTGCCCAGAGAGGTTGTGGTCTCTCCTTCTCTGGACACTTTTCAAAACCCACCTGGATGCGTTCCTGTGTGAACTACCCTAGGGGATCCTGCTTTGGCAAGGGGGTTGGACTTGATTTCTGAAGGTCCCTTTCAACCTCAAATGTTCTGTGATTCTGTGATATATATATGTACATATGTATATATAGATATAGATATGTAGATACGCATGAAAAGTCTTACTCTGCTGAAATCAACAATCACATTCACTTTAGCTTCAATGGAAGGGTAATTTGAACCTGTGTACACTTCATCTTTTTTTCATGATTTACAAGCTGTGAGCAATATATATATCGTACAGATTGGGTTTGGTTGTTAGATTTTTTTTTTTAATTTACTAGATTGCTTTTCAATTTTAGGAAAGGTAATAATTTTTTCTATGATGAAATACATTATTTGTTAAAGAGTGCTAGTGGAAATTAAATTAAATGTTTCAATAAGAGCCTGACAAATTCAGTCAGAAATTAGTCTAGAGTGAATTAGTTCAAAGAGAAGCTCTTGCAGTAACAATGATCAAAGGGAACAAAGAGAAAAAGAGGAAGTACCTTGAACAATAATTCTCAAGTTTTATAGTCATAGAATCATAGAATGGTAAGGTTGAAAGGGACCTCAAGGATCATCTAGTTCCAACCCCCTGCCATAGGCAGGGACACCTCCCACTAGTACAGCTCACTCAAGGCCTCCTCCAACCTGGCCTTGAACACCTCCAGGGAGGGAGCAGCCACAACCTCCCTGGGCAACATGTTCCAGTGCCTCACCACCCTCGCTGTAAACAACTTCCTCCTAACATCCAGTCTAAATCTTCCCTTTGCCAGTTTAAACCCATTACCCCTTGTCCTGTCATTACAAGACCTTGTAAATAGTCCCTTCCTAGCATTCCTGTAGGCCCCCTTCAGATACAGGACTTCTTATATACTGGACAATCTTATATTGTGTGCATTTATATGAGACTTAAAGACTGTAAGTTCACAAATTAAAAAACATTTCTATAAACATACCCTGTCTTAAATAGATGGGCAGTAAAACATCCTGGATTTCTTCAGGTTGTATGACTGTATTTGTGCAGGTTTTGTAGATATGGGTAATCTAAAATATCTAAAATAATCTACCAGAGGAAGAATTGAGAACAAGGTCCAAATTCCATCAGTTTCCAATTTCTTCCTTTGATTTTTTTTTTTTTTTAATAATTGTAGAAAAGTTTTCTTACGCTACTTTCTGCGCCTCTGTGATGGTTTGGGAGTTACCTGGCCTCCTACACAGCCCGGCCTGATTACAGCTAATAAATAAATGTAGATCCAGGCTGTGGTAGAGTAGTTAGACCAAAAAATGAAAATCATGTTGGTTCTTCAGTCCTCAGATGAATTATAGTCTAAGATCAATTTTCAGGTGTTCTCATTTTATAGTTCTGAAGAGAAAAATTCCCTTTTGCCTATACTTCAATAGCTATGTTTTAATTGGATTTAATTTTAACATGTTTAGCTAATAGACAAACGAACGACAGGCCCAATGCTTATATTTAAAATAGGAAAAACAAGGGACTATGACATAATTTTCCATTAGGAACATTTACAATTAAATTGTATGCATATAGATTTAACTGTGACATTCTTAGGTGTAATAAACTTCTGTCACATTGAGGCTGAACTGTTTTCAAAACAAAACTCAGACAAACTCAGTCTCTGCAAAAAGCATAGAGACTGTGGTGTTTTGATTCAGGTTTTTATCCAAAGATGGCTGAAACCTTTCTTAGGACTTAAGGGAAAGAAAACAAAAGATTTTATATCACTCAATGCATCTAGAGTATCTAGTTGAACAACAGAGAACATACAAGAAAATGCTGACATTATTGCTCAACAAAGAACAGTGAGAGACTGATAAAAGAAATAGAAGATTCCATTTTGATTATGTTTCCACACACATTTTTATTTCTTTATCATGAAAACTTTTTCTATAGTGCAGCACAAATGTTCTTTTTGAAAGTGCTGTGAAATTCAAGAGGAACTTAACTTTTGGAGTTTTCTTATTGTTTATTCCCCCTAGGGGTAAGAAGATTGGACATGATATAGATTTTTTGATCACCAATCCAGGACCTAGTGAAGATGAGGAACTTCTGCATAAAGTTGTTGACTTATGGAAAAAACAGGTATGAACTAAACACCACTTGGCCAAACAGACATATTCTAACAACACTGAATTAAGTCTCAATGGCACTTAATGAATGTTGATTCCTTTTCACAGATAACTGCAATATTTCAAAGTTGGGTATTACTCTTTTTAGTTATGAATCATGATGATGTAGGTGCACCCTGCAGCTCTGAATGTTTAAGCTGAAAGTGTATCTGAAGTACTCTACACAATTTCTGCTATGGCTTACCCCATGAATATGCAACTTGTTAGGGGGAAGAAATCAAGCTAGGCAGAGTCTAGAGTGAACCAGCAAAACTTATACTTTGAAACAGAACTGTACTTGATTAGTCTCTTAAGATAAGAGTAGATTCTCCCAAGGAGAACTACTTCAGGGAGCTCCAGCTCCAGTGTTTTTGGATTACAGTCTATGGTAAGTAAGTCTGAAATCTCAGGTAGCAAAGGCCTGAAATTCTGGTTCCTCCCATCCTATAGATCAGCATTTTTTCTAGCTTGCACTGGAATATTATAAAAATTGACGTAGTCTTCTACACATTTCACACAGGTATTGATCCTCTAAGGGTTTTGCAGGTTTTTTCCCAGCTTCCAAGGTTATCTCTTTCAAGATGACTAAAACTTTCCAACTAGTTTTAATGGAAGGACCTCAAACTTGTTTTTCTTTTGGTAAAATACAACCTTAGCTGAATTTCTCTTCCTTTGGTTGATGTTTGTTTTTTGTAATGTTAACAAGTTATGATTAACTTTTCAGATTTCTGTGACTTCCATCCTAACTCTGTTCGGAAATTGTATGTGTTGAATTAGATTGTTATCAGGCAAAATTTTTCACACTCTAATGAAAAACAACAGCACTATTTCAATGAATGAGTGCTGAGAAACCTTTTTCATTTCCTTATATAGGTAAAGCTTCTTTCTCAGTCATTCTTTATTTTGGGAGAAGTTACATTTCTTCTTTTCCCTTCTTAAGTAATCTTGATCCTCTAGAAAGCCATGTGTGGATCCTCCAGATATAGAATCATAGAATGGTAAGGTTGGAAGGGACCTCAAAGATCATCTAGTTCCAGACCGCTGCCATAGGCAGGGACACCTCCCACTAGTATAGGTCACTCAAGGCCTCCTCCAACCTGGCCTTGAACACCTCCAGGGAGGGAGCAGCCACAACCTCCCTGGGCAACCTGTTCCAGTGCCTCACCACCTTCACTGGAAAGAAATTCCTCCTAACATCTAGTCTAAATCTCCCCTCTGCCAGTTTAAACCCTTTGCGTCTTGTCCTGTCATGACAAGACCTTGTCAATAGTCTCTCCCCAGCCTTCCTGTAGCCCCCTTCAGATACTGGAAGGCTACTATAAGGTCTCCTGGAAGCCTTCTCTTCTCCAGGCTGAAGAGCCCCAACTCTCTCAGCCTGTCCTCATAGCAGAGCTGCTGCAGCCTTCTGAGCATCTTCATGGCCTCCTCTGGACCATGTTGGTTATTACACCACAGAAAGAAACAGTTACAACAGACTGAGATTAGAGCCTGCCCTCTATGCAGCCTTTCATTCCTTCTCCAATTTCATCACACTCTGCTGACATTAATGAAAACAATGGCTGTGATCTTAGAAGCCTGTCAATTGCTGAAGCTTTTCTCAGGTGCTTTCATTAAATGGAATCAAAAGGGAAGAAATAGAAAAAAAAGTTATTGATTTTTTTTAAAAAAAATATTTTTAAGAATAAAATGGAGCAGCAGTGAGTTCAGGGAGAGTATAAGAGGTCAAGGGTGGCCAAAGGTTTGTTGAAAAGATGATTCCTCTATGAATCTGAGCATGAAGAAAACATCAGAAGAGATAGACAATGACTGTAGGAACCAAATCCAAACATGCTGGGGACTGTAAATCTATGGACAAATGTATTCTGTGTTCTGTTTGTCCTCTATAATTTTTATGGTTTATACTAAAGGCTGTACTGTCTCTCTACCGTGGTAGCTGTAATATACAGGCTTTTACTGGCACTGCTGAAAAATAAACTACCAATAAAATAAAAATGTAAAAAAAAAAAAAAAAAAGAAGAGAACAACTACACTTCTCTTGCCTTTATATCACCTTTGAATTCTAAGGAGTGGTTGAGAACACAAAAAACTTGCAAACCTAAAACACTTTTATACTTTTTGTCAGCACACTTGTTGTCTACTTCACAACTTTCCCTTTTGTACTACTGATTTCAAAGCCCAAATTCATCAAAGAACATCACTGAGTTCACAAGGTTGATTTCCTTTCCACGTCTCTTACTGAGGGATTCTACAACGTTTAACTTTGAAACTGTTGACCTCAGCTTATTTGAATAGTTTTAAAGGGCCTTTTTCTTAACTGAAAATAATGCAACAAGATCTTTCCATTGAAAGCTGTTGAAAACTAAGTGCCTAAATGAACAGTATCATGCTCTTTGATGCACCATTGCCAGAGAGAACAGTGCAGAGGAACGGAGAAGAGTCTCCACTGAGCTTCAAAGTAGAGTGGCAAACTGGAAACCTGTAAGGCAGTACACAGATTATGGTTTTAATGGTTCCAAAAAAGCTTTATAAAGAAAACAAGAAATTACTTCTGTAGATTAGAGTTTAGAAGTTTGTGGGCATACAGGCTGTGCCATCTGTGTCAATGCAGCTTCAGTCACACACAGTGTGCAAAGACATAATTTGTTGCTTAAAACCTAAGCAGGTATATTTAGCACTCTTGTTGTTAAGTAGGTACTTTGGACAAAGGAAGAGACACTGTTATTTCAGACATTACTACATTCTTCATTTTTTTTCTCTTTGCATTCACATAACTATAATGCCACATTTTTCTTTTGACTTTTAGGAAAATGAGGAATATAAATGTCTACCTGCCTATAATTTGGTATGTTAGTAGTCTCGTTTAGACTCTAATATTCACAGTTGTTGAGGTGAACAGATCAGGAAGAGGAAGGCTTGATATCCCATTAAGCTGGATGATGAGGAGCAAGTAGCTGATCTCACTTTTTCATTGCTGGAAACATTTTTTTTTGTAAACAGGGTTCACAGAACAGCAGCACATTCATTACTGAGTGACAGCTGGATTTCAGCTACAACAAAACCCATTTCTAAGGCAAGATACAGAAACAGTTAAGAGACCAGAATGAAAAGCTTATTTCTTTCAGATGAACACTTTCCCCATAAGGGTCCTAAACTCTTTTGTGAACATATACTGTCACACCTTTTGACTCAATACATTACGAATTTTATGTTGTGTTCTTGTTCAAATTCAGCAGGAGCTGAGGACGTTCTTACTTAAAATAGGCTATTGCATGGTGGACCTGTGACAACTTGGCTTAAATTGCTTTAAGCAGAGGATGGGGCTGAATACAATTGCCTTACATGTGAGGTTACTGCGTAAAGTAAGCAGAAGCGTTCAATTACCTGATACGTGTTAAGTGGAGACACTGGGATTTCTTCTGACATCTGACCTTGTCTATCTGTAGTGGATTCATATGTACATCTCTCTCTCTCTCCCTTGCTCACCAGTGCAAATACAGGAGGCATAGACAGCAGGAAACATCTTCATTTGTGGACTCTGGTGCTCGCAAGGTCTGTCCATTTCTGTCAAAACCAGACTGTTCAGAACATGCCTAGATTTAGCCCATTCTGACATACAGAGAGCTCAAAGATGAAAAACAGACCAAGGCAACTGCATGGTTATGCACCAGATGCAATTTTGTGTTGTTCATCAAACCTTTGATGTAATTTCCTAACAATTCCTCACCCTAATAGATTTGACTGCTCCTAGCATCAGTACCTTGAGCTGACACACTTTATAGAATTCCATCTAACTCACTATGTGAGATTTTTCTGAACTAACATGCTCACATCCTATTTTGGATTAGCTATAGGTATTTCACTGTTAAAAAAAAAAAACAAAAACAAAACCCAAACAAACCAAAAAAACCAAAACCAAACAAACCCAAACCAGACCAAACTTCACTTTATTAAGCAGTTCTGTAGAGAAAGACCTTGGAGTCCTGGTGGACAGCAAGTTCCACACGGGCCGGCACTGTGCCCTTGTGGTCAAGAGACCAAATGGCATCCTGGGGTGCATCAGGAAAAGTGTGTCCAGCAGGTCTAGGGAGATTCTTCTCCCTCTCTACTCTGCCCTGGTGAGACCACATCTGGAATACTGTGTCAAATTCTGGGCTCCCCAGTTCAACAGAGACAGGGACCCGCTGGAAAGAGTCCAATGGAAAGCCATGAGGATGACTAGGAGACTTGACCATCTCCTTTATGAAGAGAGACTGAGAAACCTGGGGCTGTTTAGCCTGGAGAAGAGAAGACTGATCAATGTGTATGAATATCTGAGGGGTGGGTGTCAAGTGGATGGGGTCAATCTTTCTTCGCTGGTCAGCAGCAATAAGACAAGGAGCAATGGCTGCAAATTGGAACATAGAAAGTTTCACCTCAATATGGGGAGAAACTTCTTTACAGTAAGGGTGACACTGGAACAGGCTGCCCAGAGAGGTTGTGGAGTCTCCCTCTTTGGACACTTTCAAAACCCACCTGGATGTGTTCCTGTGCAAACTACCCTAGGGGATCCTGCTTTGGCAGCGGAGGTGGACTCAATGATCTCTGAAGGTCGTTTCCAACCATGTTCTGTGATTCTGTGATCTCAGAAGGAAATTAAGATCAACAAAATATATAGATTTCAGAGGAACATACTGGATTACTTTTTCAGGTAGTATTAAATGGTCCTACCTAACTTTAAAAGAATTAATCCAGCTACCAATTGTAATGAATAATGATAGCTTGTAACACTAAAATTAACAGGATTTAATTTAACTAAAATTACAAATAATGCTAATAGCTGTATTTTGATGGATTTTATTTTCAGCCATTGATTTCATATTTTTCTGAAAATTCACACTTTTCCTCAGTCTGATCATGCATTTACTCCAACATCAATGCTATTGATTTACCAGCATTCAGTCTATGTAAATAAAAGTACATAATCAGTTTAAAACCAGAAAATTGTTCAGGGTATTAGCATAACTGCCCTAAAAACATACATTTGGGTTTGATGGTGTTGTAAATTAGAGAAATGAAAATGTCTACATTTTAAAACTCAGTTGTGTAAACAAGCTCTACAACACTTTATGGTGTATAGATCAAGCTGAAAATTGCAAAGAACTGCAGATTCCCTGACACAGAGGAATGAGAAGGCTGCTGTTTTGCAGCTAGCAGGAGCCAAAACATGACACAATCTCTGAAGCCAACTACCCCTTCAGGTAGTCATTTTTCAAAATATACAGAAGTGCCATTTCAGCTCTATGGTATGGGGTGATAGTGAAGTCCAATGCCTAATCAAATTAGGTTAATTGGAAATATTATCCTGATGAATATGAATTAGGCTTTGGCTCATATTTAAAGGTGATACCTGACTTTGAACCAAGTTTCAACTGCTTGTTGAAGTCAGTGCTTGTGTAATTATTGCCTAATTCTTTTTTTTTTTCCTTAAAGTTGTAGTAGATATTAAGTTGAAGTGGTCCATGTAGTCTCACTATTAATTTCAGAAATTGCACAGCCAACAAACTATGAAAAAAACCCAAAAAAACAGAGAATAATCCAGAGAGACATAGTCTTAGAATATCTTTCTAGTCATGCTTGTAAACTGTGGATATCTGCAAATATTTAAAATGCATTCATGTAGAAGACACAGCCTGGTCAGCAAGGGAAGGCTCCAATACTGATTTACTGTAACATTGTCATTATTGCTTGATGTCAAATCTCAGGGACCTCAAGGACTGTTTTCTTGAAGTTCCTAAATATGAAAATAAGATGAGGAAAAGAAAGAGGAGACTCATTTTAAACACTGTGGTTTAACAGAAAGGATTCGTAGTCTTCAAGCAGCTGAGAGATCTCAAAGGGAGAACCTTTGTCAAGTGCAGTATCCAGAATGACTTGACTTAAAAGAGATTTTTTTCATTCTTGGTGTGGGCAACACTGCAAAGACTGACATGTCAAATGTAACTTGATTTTTTTACAACTATATACTCCTATAATCAGTAGCAAGCTGGAGAAACTACCCTGAAAACTAAGTGAAGTTAATGCAGAAGGGATCATCTATAATATGATAACAGAGCTAAGTACTAGCATGGATACATTGATGAAGCAGAGGATGTAATATATAACTAGTAGTCAAAAATCAGTGTCTCAAAAGGCCTGAATATTTTAGGTAAAGGATATTTTATTTATTACAGTCACAGAAATCTTCTTAAAAGCTTATACACTAAAAATCAAAGTATGGGGTACTGGTGGCTACGTGTGACTGTCCTCAGTTCTCATTGAGACAAAATACTCCTAGGTGTTTGACTGCTTGCCCATGAAGGGAGGAACCACTGCTGCTTGCGGTATCTTATTTGATTTCTCAAGTGATAGTAAAACAAAAATCCCACTAAGACTTCCCATTTCTGCATTCCTTTTATAGTCCATCTAAAGATGGGCTTTAATTCCTATCTTCTTGCACCAAAACTGGGGAGATTCCAACTTCATTTCAACAAAGAGGACAGAAACACTGATATAAACTGTAACAGGTGCCTTGGAAGCTGCCTAGAAATGCAAAGAACAGGCACAGAGACGGGAAGGTGTGACAGGTGCTTTTCCCAAGGACCAAGAATGGATAGTACAGAGTTAACTGAAACTCCCTCAGCCTTTGAAAAGTTGCTGGCTACAGAGCAAAACTGGAAGAAAGCACAACCTCTTCTCACCCAACAGTGATGGATTAGAAGGAATTAATTTACAATGCTCTATCACTTCCATTTTTCTCACTCTGAATGTTCATTATTATAAAAAGAAAAGCATGTTTATGTTTTAATGAAATTTGTCTCTCGAGGATCAACAGTTTTTGGATACACTTCTTTCATGTCTCTGGAGACTCCTGACCTTGGCACAAGGAGATCTCACACAACAGACACAGTCCAAATGCTCTGTTTGGAATCTGTCAGCAAGACTGTCTGGACTAATCTGTTTTTCTAGATTTCTGCCAAGTGGGAAAGCATCAATCCCCCTACTCAGAAATTTCTGTCATTATAACTACAAAAAGCTTAGGAGTAGAGGTTGGAGAGGACAAATTGCAAATCACTGCCACTGCAGATTTCCCTCAAAGGATCTGCTAATGTTTTTCAAAAAGCTGCAGCTGTTTTGTGTCTCTGCTTAGCCCAGATTTGTCCTGGCATAATTCTGTATTGCATTTATATGAATTTTAAAGACAACTACCTAGAAATTCTGGAATTACAATAAAAACAATTCAGAAATTCAGTGTGAGCAATGTCTTCTCTTTAGGGCTTACTCCTATACTGTGATATCGTTGAATCAACATTTGTAAAGGAACAGCTACCAAACAGAAATGTTGATGCCATGGATCATTTTCAGAAGTGTTTTGCAATTTTAAAATTGTATCAGCCAAGAACAGAGAACAGCAGTAACAACATGTCAGAAAAAATCACTATGGCAGAAGTCAAAGACTGGAAGGCAATCCGTGTGGATCTGGTCATAACCCCCTTTGAACAATATGCATACGCTCTGTTAGGCTGGACAGGCTCCAGGGTAAGTAAGCACAGCAGTGTGTATTTTCTTAGCATTGCTAACCTGTCTTTGCTATTGCAGGATCACTCAGAGTATATGTATTTTTAAAAAATTGTTCCTTCTCTCCACACATCACTTTTCCTGGTGTCAGCAACCTGTGATCGCAGGTTGGAGCTGATGAACTCATCGCTGACATTTGCAGATGTCTCTTTAGAGCACTGAACATCTGTTTTCCTCAGAGCTTGGTGTTTAGGTTCATGGACTGAAATACTAGATTTTCAGTCAGTCACATTGTGTTTTTACATCATGCTAGTGCTAACAAGCCACTTAATTGGCTATTGAGTAGAGACATGATTTGGAAAGTGTCACAGAATTTTACAGGAAATTAAACATTTGAGGAAGAGATGTTCTGACTTGCTACTTGTTACAAAGGAAACTGCAAATAATTTGACGTTTTTATTTTTAGATAAAATGTTGGATAGATAAAATGTTTTGCTTCAGTTATATTTTAATGGAGTGTTTTACCTTGAGAAAAATACCAGAGTAAAATACATTTTAATTAGTATTTTGATAAGTCAAGAAAATTTGAAACTATGACTATTTTACAGTAGAAAATATAGGCAGTGGCTATAACATAATATAGCACCATATTTTTCAAAGCTAAAAAACCCCATAACAACAATGACAACAAAAAAAACCCCCTACCCTTCCCCCCACCAAAAAAAAAAAAAAACCCAACCCCAAAAAACCCCAACCCCCCAAAACCCAGAATCTAAATGCGAATGTAGCTCAAAACTCGAATGATTAATCACTCTCCAAACAGAATTGTGTGTTTAATCTGTTCTACATGCTTGCTTACTGATGTTAATTTTCTTAGGGAGTGATTGCATTATATAACAGAGATCTCCTGAGCCTGCTCTGAATGATCTTTTGATGTGCTAGAAGCAGTACAGGTGCATTGCCACTGGGTTCTACTCAGGTTAATTGGAATCAGGATGTTTTAGACTAGGAAGAATGTTTCAATTGATGTGCTCTCATGTAGAGCTGATAAGTTAATTCAGTCACTTTTTGGAGATACTAAAATCTGTTCATTTGGACCTTGGATTAGATTCTATAGACTTTGGGGTCTATATTCTGGAAGTGTTTGACTACTTGGGTAGCCTTTCTCTCAATTCTGTAGGTGTCTCAAGCTACGCCAGGGGAAGTTTAGGCTCGAGGTGAGGAGAAAGTTCTTCACTGAGAGAGTCATTGGCTACTGGAATGGGCTGCCCAGGGAGGTGGTGGAGTCACCATCCCTGGAGGTGTTCAAGGCGGGTTTGGACATGGCACTTGGTGCCATGGTCTAACCTTGAGGTCTGTGGTGGTGGGTTGGACTTGATGATCTTTGAGGTCTCTTCCAACCTTGGTGATACTCTGATACCTGTGATACTGTGTATCTAAATGATACTAAAAATGCACTTTGTGATGTCAAGTAGGCAATGACCCTATCTTTCTCTACCTCACTAACTCCTACTCCCTCTTGAGGTAATTCAACTACAAGCTGTGGAAGTCTATCACAGCCTTGCTTTGTTGTACAATGGCCATCGTACATGACCATTGTCCATCAGAATGTTAACCTTTCAGATGACAGAGTTTTTCAGATGATACTTCAGATGATACTCTGTTAATGGAGGTAATTTGTACACGTTACTTTATTATTTGGTGTGCTGTTGGAATGCTTATAAAAAGGGTAACAACTTGAAATGTTTAGGTTTGGTGAAATCTGTTATTATCTTTTACAGCAATTTGGACGTGATTTGCGAAGGTATGCTGCTCATGAAAGGAAGATGATTTTGGATAACCATGGCTTATATGATAGGAAAAAGGTACTGTTTATTCTCAGAAATAAATCTATCTTGTTTTTATTTCTGAGTTTGCTTTTTCAGGTTTTGTTTTGTTTGTTTGGGGTTTTTTTTGTTTGTTTTAATATTGAATTATACAGAATATTTTAGCTTGATTCTATATTGTGTGGTAAAAATGTCCCAACTTCACAAGACTTATTTTCACTAAGAGTCTGATTACATCTGAAAAGTAAGTTCATAAATCTTTTTTGGCATTGCTGAGGTAATTTTTGAACGTTAACAAGAAACAAGGTGATGGTGTTTTGAACTGTGCAACCTCTACGTAACCGAGAACAACTTATCTGTAAATACTTGAAAAAAGTATTTTACTGTCCCATTTTTGAATGAAAGAATATTTCTGTGTCCCAGACATGATTTCAACAGGGATTGTGCTGGTATTTTGCAGGAAGAAGGGATATTCAGTGGTACAGGTCTGAATTGAGCTAGCAGGTCTGAGGAAGTTTTTGTAGATTGTGGTACGCAAGTGAAGATCGGGGATCATCCTGCTTTTAAAACTCAACATTCAGAAGTCTGTGTGGAGTTCTGTTTAGTCAGGCTTGCTAGTCTTGGTAATAATAGGTAGTATTTCTGGTCTAAATGCTCTTGACTGCAGTTGGGTTGACCTCTGCATTTATCTGGATAATATCTGTGTTTGTATTAGAGCATTTCAATAATAAGCAAAAATCAATATTAAAGTTGTTTATCGATGTCATTATAGGAGAAGGCAAACATACTGTGTCAGGGCTTTACATCAGTCTTTCCTGTGTGTTCCTTATGGAATGGACAGTGCTTTTAGCATCTGTATTTACATGCAGAATTGACTCATTGTTTGTGAGATGGAGCAACAATCTGAGCCCCAACTCCACTTCAACTGTCTCTATATATGCTTGCCAGGCTCAGATGCTTTGTATCCTCATTTCATGTAGAAACCTGGTAAAAATGATCAGGCTAATGAGCCATTTAGTCAAGTATACTGTCTCAAAAAAACTACCAATACTAGATACTTCAAAAGAAAATACAAAATTGCATAATAAATATGCTATCAAACATCTAAGGGAGGAAGTTTCCTCATGAACTCGGAGATTATGTTAGTGTTTTTCTGCCTGCCTTACATTTGCAAAGCATTCAAAATATAAACTCTTCGCCTCAATGTAATGTTGCAAATGCTGCTATCTGCAAGTTAATATGTGCTCTGTTAAATAGGTTTTTGGGTTCAACAGGAAACTGCACTAGGGAAATACAAGGAATTATGAAATGCCAGTGTTACTTTTCTTGTGCAGCCAAATTTTCTGCCTTGGGTATGATTATATATCATTATATCTGCCACTTTTATCTAGAACCCTTAGATGTCCAGTAACACAAAATGGACAATGGTCATTCATGATCAGCAGCAATAAGTATTACTTCCTTCTTGTGTTCAGGCTTTGTATCTGACACACCACCCAAATTCTTCTGAGAAAGAAAATGTGGGTTTCCATATGTATTTCATTAGACTAGCCAGAATGTTTCAGAAATAAATGACAACCTTATTTTCACAATGCCCTCTGGGAAGGAAGATGCTCTTTCCAGATTTTCAAGTAAAAAAAAAAATGAAGTAAAGAAAGATTTAAGTGCCTAAAAATCCACTGATTTGAAGGACTTGTTCTTGTCACTGTTGCTTTCTCAAAAAAACCCTAAATAACAGAAATTTTCCATTATGAAAGAAAATTCTGAGACAGATATATAAGATGAAAAAAATTCAGACCAGGCAGCAATGAAGTTGTGATCTGTTTACAACAGGGTATTTTATCAAGTAGTGTCATTCTAACATGAAGCAGGGAGAACCCCACCTTCCTTCCCTTTAGGTGTTGAATTAAAATGATTGGGGGTTTTCCCCTTATTTTTAATTTCATCACTTTCTATTAAGTTATTCCCATAAAGGACATTTTGAACAAAATGCCTTCCATGCTGTCACCCAGAGTGTAATAAAGTCAAGACTGTGCATCGTTCAGCAGTGGTGTCTGTGAAATGTGACATGATGAGCCATAGTGGAAGAAGAGAAATTTGTGATAAGTTGTGGCTGGCAAGGTTGGTTAATTTTTAAGGGTCATCATCTTACAAAGCTTAAAATCTGTGGTGAAAATAATTAGAAATGTTAGTGCTGTTTCAGGAAACATATAGCCAAATCATGAAATATATTTAATTTTTTTTCATTAGAATCATAGAATGGTAAGGTTGGAAGGGACCTCAAGGATCATCTAGTTCCATAGGCAGGGACACCTCCCACTAGTACAGGTCACTCAAGGCCTCCTCCAACCTGACCTTGAACACCTCCAGGGAGGGAGCAGCCACAACCTCCCTGGGCAACCTGTGCCAGTGCCTCACCACCCTCACTGTAAAGAACTTCCTCCTAACATCCAGTCTAAATCTCCCCTCTGCCAGTTTAAACCCATTGCCCCTTGTCCTGTCATTGCAAGACCTTGTAAATAATCCTTCCCCAGCCTTCCTGTAGGCCCCCTTCAGATACTGGAAGGCTACTATAAGGTCTCCTGGAAACCTTCTCTTCTCCAGGCTGAAGAGCCCCAACTCTCTCAACCTGTCCTCATAGCAGAGCTGCTCCAGCACTCTGATCATCTTCGTGGCCCTCCTCTGGATTCGCTCCAACAGTTCCATGCCCTTCCTGTGCTGAGTGCTCCAGAACTGCACACGGTATTATAAAGAGGTTTTTTTTTACTCTTTAATTATAAAGAGTATTGAATTACTGTAATTCTAGTGCTTTTCTTCAAAAACACACTTGACAAGGGGAGAACAACAAAATCATGGAAATTTCATTGCTACCATCTCTTAAATTTAGATTGGAAATGAGTGCAGGTATTTCATATGGGCGTTTTTCTTTGTGGTAGGAAACCTTCCTTTCTCAAAGCTAAAACCAGTCAGGATGTGGATACCCCTTGTGCAAACTGCTCAAAATCCCTCAACACAAACTCAATTAAGGTTAATTAGACAACGCAGGTTAAAAAAAAGAATCATATCTCTTCCGTATATCTCTCCCTGTTAACTCAAGAGATGATAGCTGATGTCATTGGCTCTGTCCAGGCAGTCTGCACAGCTCTAACAGTCACTGGGGTATATAATTCATGAGCTGAGCCAAATCCTCCTTCATTCTTCTTTCACTGATCTGTGTCTGTGTACAGCAAAAGAGAAAGAAAGGTCAGAGAGAGGTAAACTACTTCTCAGTCCTAATGAAGACCAACTCCTTTCTTCAAAGCCACTTGCCTGTCATCATCTAAAATCCTGCAAGCTTTGCATCAAAGGAAGCATGGCCAGCAGGCAGAGAGAGGTGATTATACCACTTTGCTCTGGTGAGACCTCACCTGGAGTATTGCATACAGTTCTGGTATCGACACAAGAAGGATGTGGACCTGATGGAGTGGGTCCAGAGGAGGGCTGCAATAATGATCAGGGGTGTAGGAGCACCATTCCTATGAGGACAGGCTGAGGTAGCTGGAGTTGTTCAGCCTGGAAAAGGGAAGAGTCTGGAAAGATCTGCTGGTGGTCTGCCAGCACTGAAGGAAGCCTACAGGAATGCTGGAAATGGTTTACAAAGGGCTGTAGTGATAGGACAAGGGGCAATGGTTTGAAATTAGAGAAGAGTAGATTTAGGTTGGATGTTAGGAGGAATTTCTTTACCATGAGGGTAGTGGAACACTGGAACTGGCTTCCCAGGGAGGTAGTTGAGGTCTCATCCTTGGAGATGTTCAAGGTGAGGCTTGACAGGGCTCTGGGCAACCTGATCTAATGGAGGATGTCCTTGCTCACTGCAGCAGGGTTGTACTAGATGACCTTTGGAGGTCTCTTCCAAACCAAACCATTCTATGATTCTTTAAGAAGGTAATAAACCATGTTAAGCAAATATACTTTGATTATTTTTTTATCTTTTGATGGAACATAACAGTGCCCGTAACAGCATGTCTTTTGTTATAGAAGACAACACTTGCCTGGTTTTGTCTACATCCCAATATGTAATTTGATACACTTTATTCTTCTGTGTTAATATTTATCAGCCCTTTGGCACTGCAGCTTCCACTGTGGCCCACTGCCTGAAATGTGATGTGTGTCAGAGAATCCCAGATTCCAGCATTCGAGGGGCTGTGTCAGGAGAGAGTCCTCGTTACTTTAATGTATTTCCAAAGGGATTCTGACAGGAATAGTGAGCATTAAAAAAGCAGTTAGGAATCAATTACATAGCTTTGCAGAGAGGAACAAAAGGAACAGCTATTTCCTCCAGGGACTCGTTACAAAGTTACACTGTGAAATTATTCTTCAACCTTGATTTTTTTTTTCCCCTACTGATAATATTTTTTACTACATTTGTGAGTTTTGAAAGACAACGTGCAACTACCAAACTCATTATTTTTTTCAGTTCTGTAAAATACCAGGCAGTTTGTGGATCTTCCTTTGATAGGAAAAGTTGAAAATTTACTACCAATTATCTGTTGGTCTCTTTTTTAGGAAAAAAAAACATTGAGTAAATGTAGAAATATGTCTTTCTTTAGAATTGTATCCTAAAGCTATGGAAACCAGCACTTTTATATACCAAATGGAAGTATGAGGGTTCCAAATTTACATCATCTGGAAATAAAACCTTGCGGTGATTCCCACACTTATGGAACAAAGGAGTTCATTATCAACCATTAGGAAGAAAGAGAAATTGTATATTCCTTGTGTTTTATACTAATATTATTGTGGTTGCACTGGTACCAATGGCACAACACGTTTATAGAATCATAGAATCGTAGAATGGTAAGGTTGGAAGGGACCTCAAGCATCATTTAGTTCCTTCCCCCTGACATAGTCAGGGACACCTCCCACTGCCACAGGTTACTCAAGGCCTCCTCCAACCTGACCTTGAACACCTCCAGGGAGGGAGCAGCCACAACCTCCCTGGGCAACCTGTGCCAGTGCCTCACCACCCTCACAGGGAAGAACTTCCTCCTAACATCCAGTCTAAATCTCCCCTCTGCCAGTTTAAACCCATTGCCCCTTGCCTTGTCACTGCAAGACCTTGTAAATAATCCCCCCCTCACCTTCCTGTAGGCCCCCTTCAGATATTGGAAGGCTACTATAAGGTCTCCTGGAAGCCTTCTCTTCTCCCAGCTGCAGAGCCCCAACTCTCTCAGTCTGTCCTCATAGCAGAGCTGCTCCAGCCCTCTGATCATCCTCGTGGCCCTCCTCTGGACTCGCTCCAACAGTTCCATGTCCTTCCTGTGCTGAGGGCTCCAGAACTGCATTAATGAACTGGGCCAATAAAAAGTAGGAGAACTTCTGAAAAAAAAAAAACAAAAACCAAAATCTGTGCAAACTATAAAACAGGTGAGCTGAACAACAGAGTATTCCTTAGAAAATTAAGGTATTTAAACAAGAAGTTATGGCACCACTGGTTGATTTGTACCGCTCTGTGTTAGACTGGGGCCCACTGATCCCTTAACCTGCTATAAAGAATTTTTGGTTTCAACAGGCATTCTGTCTAGGTTTAATCAGGAGCTAACAAGAGTGTGAGCAGTGATCTCTTTTATTTTTTAATGTAGCATGATGATCAGTTTACTACCTAAACTGCAGTTTTCAGTATGCATGTATATATACCATTCACCATATAAGATTTGAAAAGCACTTTCTTTGCAATGATTAAGAGTTCATGATACAATAGGGCAATTTTTAACCTTTAGTTTGTTTCTATGATTAATATAATCCAAGTCTCCATTTCTTCAGCATCTGACATAATTTCATTCAATTTTGTACACTCTAATAGTATTGTAGACTGCAATGTCACTTCTTATTTTCTCCTGAGTGCTGTTAGCACTACTTCAAAATCCAGAGAATCACTGTAAAAAGGATGGCTACAACTTAGTGGTGTAAAATCTCAGTCTGAGTAGTTATATTCCTCACCCCAGTATCACAAAGATCCAGAAGACTCTTGCTGAGTTACCTTGAATGCTGCTGTAGCTCTGGAAGATGTAAGGTATGTATCTCTGCTGAAATGAAAATTAACCAGTTCTAAATATTGCTTAGATTGTAGGCTGCCAGCATTAAAATGATATTAATTTTCAAAAAATTTCATCATCAGGAAAGGTTGTGGGTTTAAATTTAAGCTAGTTTTGCTTAAATTTCTATTAGTCTGATATTTGCTGTAAGCTGTTCCTTGCAGCAAAACCTTTTTATTGATGGTTTAATTTCTTTCTTATGGTTTTTTTTTCTTTTTTTACTGACTTTGTGTCCATGAATATTTTCTGAGGTTACAGCTTTTAGTTATTAAATACCAGACTATTGTCCTTATCATCCATTTGAAGATCTGATTCAGATACTGCATCTTTTGTTAGAAACAGCTGTAGAGTTACTGCAGTCTGGCTGATGTAAGCTCTCTCTGCTCACTGGTTCTGTGTGTGTAGTCACTGGCTATAAGAGGTCCTTCTTCAACTTGTAAAACACCTGGCATACATGACTAAGGTACTGTGCCCATCACTGGTATCTGAAGTGCTTACATTTTGAAGACAGCTGTCTCACAAACTTCCATTCCTGTTAAGGAAATGCAGTCTAGCTAACTGTTAGCATTTAAAAGAGAGTTAGAATGAGCAACTAGAAAATAATATTGATGCTTTATCACTTACATTCTTCAGGGCTGCACACTGTCCAAGCACTGAACTTGGAAATGTCTTAAGTGAAATCTATGTGTAATATTTTGAATGTAGTGCTGGTATTTTAGCTCAAAAGAAAACAATCCAGAACAGCTGTTAACATGCATGGAATGCATTTGTATGCAGACTGGAAATGGCATCTGGAGGTTGCCTAGTCTATGCCTTTGGTTGGTTGGTTTGTTTGTTTTTTCTTCACTCTGCAGTGGCTCCTTTCTTGCCTGGCAGTACCTGTGTGTTTTCTTGTATCAGTTTGTAACAGGGAATTGTGTCAGGCTGCTAGACTTATGTGATTACAGTCAGCCAAAAGATCATGTACCAGTTAAGACATGTGGCATTAAAGGGCACATTCAAACAAACTTCAGGTTTTCATGGATTCTGAATGTCTCTGATTCCTCTCTCAATCCTTATTTGGCTTACAAGAAGGGAACAGGACAAGGAATGGGTCCTGAGGTTTGGCTAGCTTGCAGCTTGGATCACAGCATAGTCACATTTTCCCTATAGTTTCCAGTAGCTCGTTCAAACTTCCTTGATCTCCCTTCCCAACAGTAAAACTTAATTCCCACAATCCAAATGTCAGTCAAAATGAGTAGTTGCATTTAATGAAGGATTTTGATCATTCAGCATTTTGACTTTCCCCATAACTAGAAGAAAGAACAAATGTTTAAAGAAGAGTTTTGATCATTCAAAATTTGCTTTTCTCTTAATCAGAGGGAAAGCAAAGATGCTGACATGTTCTACAAAAGGAAATGTTCGGTTTTTTTAATCTTAGCTTTGGAAGCAACCCACAAAGCAGGCTGTTTCAAACCTCCAAATCTCAGACAGCTCTTGGGCCTGCAACCTCTGAGGCACTAGGCTTGGCTGACTGCTCCAGGCTTGTGGATCCATCAAGCTCTGGGGACCCTGGCTCTGATGTAATTAAAATGACTTCTTTGAATGTAGGCTCCCAGTAGCCTGCCAAACAAATTGTTGAGATGGGCAAGCTGGCAGGAGCTCAAAGAGGCTTAGATTTTTTTAAGTGCCTGGTAAACTGTACTCTGTTGGGTTACAAGCTCAGTGTTACTTTTGAGAGTCATTGAAGGAGAAACCAGGTATTAGTTTCATTTCTCATGAAAATTTCAGACAGAAAATAGCTGCCTTAATGCTTTCCATTGTTACAGAAGACTGTATATGATTGATGACAATTTTGCATTTAAAAACCATTGTTTGAATTTGAATGGCGTTAAGTCACATGTGGTTGTTGAACAGCAAGAGGTGGTTTATATAACTACTCTGAATACTAAGTTTACAAGATGCTCAGAAAACTTTATGATGGGATCCAGCTTTGCAAAACATTAAGTGCTATACGGTAAAATTGTATGTACCCATTTTTTTTTTAAAAAAAGAGACTATTTTTCCTTGAGAAACCAGTCTAATTGTGAAAAGGGAAATTTGTCCTGGGATTTCTTCCACACTGTAAAGTGTGAGCAGTCCATCGTACAGTTTTCAACTGCTTGACTACAGAAAGCATTTCTATTGAGGAAAATCCCTAACTGGCTCTTCACACAGAGCTTGCCTTGTCTGTCTTTGGATATATCTCAAAAGCCAAATGAAATTATGATTCTGAACCAGGTAAAGGACTATTATATGACTGTAATGTTCTGATGATCTGGCTCAAGGATGTACAAGTTTGCTGAGCTCTGCTGTTACCCATCTTTAGTCCAAGTACTTGCTTGATAAGCACAGTTACTGTAGCAGAGAGCCCATCCAGCCATGTGTGGCAGCATACTTGCTCTTCTAACTACCCCCATGATATACAAACCTTTCTCTGGCTGAATCTAAGTCTGTGTTGCTAGCACATCACCACTTCTACAGTGGCAGTTACAAGTCAGTGAGTTTTATTATGAAATAGGCCTTACCTGACATGACCTTACCAACATGGGTTGGTTGGAAAAGTTGTGTTCATGTAGTGGCTCAGCTTAGAGGGGTGAAATAGCTCTGAGGAAAACCATAGTAACTGCAGATGGCCGTTACCTGCACTTTCCAGAACAAATAAAAAACCAGCTTTGTTTTCCAAGTATTGATTCTTTTGAGTCACTACTGTATACATTATTTCTCAAAAACATGTATCATGGGCTGTGATTGTATGCCCTCATTCTATTACATAAAGATACGTAGTAGTCACATGTGTTTAAATGTGTATTCAATAGCTGTAGTCTCAAAATCAGTTTCCCTGTGTCATCTGAGAATGTTTGCTCTGTACTACCTTTCACTGAAAAAGATGCTTGCAGAAGTTTACTTGCACAGTTAAAAAGACATTTTTTATGATTCTTATAAAATTGGATGTTATAGTCTTATTTTGGCAGATGCTGCTCCAAAATTATGAAGTTACAACTGTGACACAGTTAGCCCTGAGAACATCTTGATGAATTAAACATGCTGCAGCTGCAAAGTTTGCTTTAGATGTCTGCAATAATGGCTGGATTAAAGATAAAGTAAACATAAAGATCCAAAATTTATAGTATTGATTTGCAATGTGATCAGTTGTTCATACAATCATTACTACCTTTTAAACACTAAGTCATTGTAAACAGATGCAAATACTTCCATTTATGTTCCAATTCTCATCTCTCTCTGGGAAGTGGAAATTGCATGTGTGATTTGGGGGATTTGTTCTTTTTGCCCCTGGACTTTTTTTTTTTTTTTAATTGAGAATTAAAATAATCTTTTTTACATCTTGGTAAATGAAAAAAAAATGATTATGCATTTTCTTCCAAAGCATGCTCCTCCGCATTCTCTTAGCAGTTTCAGTGTTTCACATATAGTATATGGCTGTTCATTTTTACAGTCTGCAAGTAATTCATGTTTATTTAGCTATATTTAATCCCTCTGGAATCATAGAATGGTTTCAGTTGGAAAACACCTTAAAGTCTTCTAGTTCAAATTCCCCTGCCTTAGGCAGAGACACTTACACTAGACCAGGTAGTTCAAGGCCCCATGCAACCTGTGTTTGAATACTCCTGGAGCTGGAGTCTCCACATCTTCTCTGGGCAACTTATTCTAGTGCCTCACCATCTTCGTGGTCAAGAATTTCTTTCTAATGTCTAATCCTAATCTAATTTCTTCCAATTTGAAGCCATTACCACTTTGTGGTGGTTTTGTCCTGGCTGGGGGCCAAATGCCCACCAAAGCTGCTCTATCACTCCCCCTTTTAAATAGACAGGGGAGAGGAGGAAATATAACAAAAGCCAGTCATAAGATCAAAACAATTTAATAATGATAACAATCAAAGTAATAGACTGCATGGAAGCAAAAAACAGAGAGAGAGATGTTACTCTCTACTTCCCATCAGCAGGTTGTTGTTTGGCCTGGGGAAGCAGGGCTCTCTATTCTTGGTGGTTACTTTTGGAGAACAGACACCGTGGACGAATCTTCCCTCAGACTTCCTTCTTTCTCTCTGTTCTTATATCTGAACTGACGTCATATGGCATGGAATATCCCTTTGACCAGTCTGGATCAGCTGGTTTGGCTGTGTCCTCTCAGCATCTTGGGTTGGGGAGATGTAGGAAAAAGCCCAGCCTGGGTACTGAGCTTAGCAGTAGCCACAACACTGGTGTGTTATCAACGCTCAGCTACAGCAGTGTAAAACACAGCATTAGAAAGATATTTTGAGGAGAATTAACCCAGCTCAGTCCAGTTCAAACCTACTACACATTGTTCTATTGCTACTTGCTTTTGTAAAAAGTCACTCCAACTATCCTTTAGGCCCCCCTTCAAACACTGGAAGGCTGCTATAAGGTGTCCCCAGAGCCCTTCTGCAGGCTGCACAATCCTAACTCTCTCAGCCTGTCTTTGTAGAAGATGTGCTCCAATCCTCTGTTCATGTTCATGGCCTTCCTCTGGACATGATCTAAAAGTTCCATGTCCTTCTTGTGTTGAGGTGCTCCAGAGCTGGACACAGTACTCCAGCTCACCAGAGCTGAGTAGAGGAGGAGAGTCACCTCCCTGGACCTGCTGACCACGCTTCATTTGATGCTGCCCAAGACTCAATTTGCTTTCTGAGATATAAGTGCATGATTCTCATCAGCCATCATTCCCAAGTCCTGCTCCTCAGGACTGCTCTCTGTAGTTTCTCTGTCCAATGTGTTATTTGTGCTTGGGATAGCCCCAGGACCTTGCACTTGGCATCACAGAACTTTACGAAGTTAACAGTGGCCAGGTCCCCCTGGATTGAATTCCTTCCCTTCAGTATGTTGACCACACTACAATTAGCAAGTTGTACATCCAACACAAAGATAGATGTGCCTGATTGTTGCTTCCTTCAGTCTGTGTGCCTAATAACAGCCCAGTGAGACCTGTACTGCTAATGAAAACAGAGAGCAGTTCAAGAATACTGTCCTGGCTTTGCTGGGCCAGAAGCCATGGTCTGCAGTCCATTAGCAGTTCTGAGTCAGCCAGGAGAGCTGTCCCAAGTTGATTCACAGATGTATCCTATACCATGAACACCACACTCAGCATAAAGGGGGAAGTTTGCTGAAGAGAGAGGAACCTCCTGTTGGGGCTCCTCTTCCTTCTCCTGCTCTTGAGGACTGTTTTCCTGTTTACTGTGACTGCAGTGACTTTGCTGGGCTGAATGTGACTTCATATACTTTCTACTGAAATTGATATAATTCTGACTATTCCATTAAATCCACTTTCATTTCAGCCTGTGGGTCTTCTCTCCTTTTTCTGATTCTCCCTTTTCTTCTGGGGAGGTGTCTAGGGTTTAGCTAGAGTAAGGCTCCTTGACAAGAAGCTGGGAGGGAACTTAGGACAGCCAGCTGAGCCATCTAATGGGTAGTTGATCCCATGCTGATGTCATGTCTGCTCTAGACATGAAGGGCTGGCTGGGGCAAAGTGGGAGAGGACTTGGAGTTTAGATTGGGATGTGAGATGCATCCTGTTTCTGTTTCTCTCTCTCCTTCTGTTTCCAGGTTCTTGCTCACTCCTCTTTTCTGGCAGCGGGATTAGGGTCAGGCAAGACTGGTATCTGCATTTTTCCAGTGAACTCCTTATCTCAAGCCATGGGGCTTTGTTTTTCTTCTGTTCTCTATCATTCTCCCCATCCCAGTGGTGAGTTTGATATTGGGAAGGAGATATGAGAGCAGCTCTGTGAGATCGTGGCTACTGGGTGATCCTAAACTGCAACAGGAGGGGTCATCAGATGATAGAGCAACTGCTATAGCTTAGTCCCAGATACAGGGCAAACATAGACAGATACTTTGAGTGTGCTTTTTTGGTTGATTTTAGTTTCTGGGACAGTACAGGGGCAACCATTTTCAACTATTTTAATTCAATTATTCTGTCAGCTTGCTTGTAAGTTATTGCCTCCCCTACGGGAGGTAACATAGTCATTATTTTCTCTAAAAAGAAAAATGTTCATCTAGAGGCAGCTGGAAAATGAAAGGACCAAGGGCCAGGGGAGAAGATGGGGTATAGAACGATAATGGAAAGCCTGTGGTGGAAATACAGATTTGATAAGGAAACGCAGAGTGGCTAGACAAAGTAATAGGGAATAGAAAGGATATATATGATTTGCAGCTGTATGGTGGAAAAGAATCTGGGATAGTTGAAAAGACTGAGCTGAAAAGGGGCTCAAGATGAATGACTGGGGAGAGATACGAGTAGAAGATTTATGGACTACAAAGAAAATCAGGCTAATGCTCTAAGCTGGCAACAGGAAATGGTTAAACTTTCAATTGCCCCAAATAAATGAGTAAAAACCGCTTTTCTCACTTTACTTCAGGTTTCAGCCTGAGTAGAGCCTGAAGTTATAGGAGACACCTGAGGGGAGAGATCAAGGCTACAATTCAGTGCAGAGGGAGAGTCATCTAGAATAAATACAAATTGTAAAATATTAATTGGCCAAAATGTACTGTTCCTACATTGGTCTGTACCCCAAGATTGTTGTCTGTTCTGTCTGCAAGTACTTGTCAGCCTTGTGGCACAGGGTATTTCCAGCCTAGTGAGAGAACCCTAGGTGTTGTACAGGAATTGAAAGAAGCAGTACTTCTGCAAAGAAAAAGAAGTCATTATACATTAACATAGGAAAGCTCAATTAAGGTTAATGCTATCAACCACATTCTGGGATTTCTTAAATTGCTGGTCTTTGATTTTTACAATCTCAACAATGTTATTTTGAAGTGTTTTTGTTTGGTTGGTTGTGTTTTGGTTGCTTTGTTGTGGTTCATTGGTTTTTTAATGTGTATTCCTATATAACTACACTCAGCTGTGTTTCATTGTTCTCTCAGTCTGGAGAATGAGAGATTTGTTCTTTTATATTTCTGTGTTGTAGAATTAAGGTATAAGTGCAACCAGATACCAGAAGTGAGACTATTTATTAAAGGATAAAGTGGATGAAACAGAAAGAAAAAGAAAGAAAGAGAAAGAAAAGGGGAGAGAGAGGAAAAAAAGAGAATGAGAAGAGAGGAGGAGAAGAGCAGAAAAGGGATTATATTACTGGCCATAGAGGATAGGGGGTGGCTGGGGAGAGACAGGGCTTCCAAAGACCAAGTCCTTTTCAGTTTGCCCAGGGATGTTTCCAGCTATTGATGTCTTTGGAGTTGTTCTTCAGGACTTTGTCTAGTTGAGTCATTCTTAAAGTAAGCAGAACTTAGGGCATGTCATGATTGATTTTGGTGGTGGAGAAAGGGTTTCTGGGTGGCTGTTTTCAGGTTGGATATCCATGGCAATGTCTTCTCCCACTCACTCACTCACCCTCTCACACCCTCACCAAAGCTGGTATAGTCCCAGTGTCTTGTATCCAGTATTTTGCAGCTCCCCCTGGCCGCCGTAGTCACATTAATGCAAGTGACTGCCAGGTGCACTCTCGGTGGGGAGAGCTGACCCATCAGGCAGGTAATTTACAACAATTGTTGCTTGCACATCCAGGTGCTTGCAGGGGTCCTGAGCTGGCAGTAGGCTTTTGCCGCTCGATTTGATACACATCCCTGAGCATTCATGAAAACCACCTGAGCAAAGGTGGTTTTTATATTTGTTGATTTACATGTACAAGAGAGACAAGATTTAGTCTCTTGCATTTGTGCAATGTAGGATTTGGCATTTTTCTTTTTTTTCATTCACTCATATGAAGGTTTTAAATTATAAAAGCCCAAAAAGTCAATTTAACAGCATTTGACAAGCTAAAGCTACTGTAAATACCATAGACTTAAAGCAGAACAGATGTATAGCTAAAATGGATAAGGGTGTAATTCCCTTTAATATTTTTAAGGACTTCATGAAAGGACACAAACTGTCAGAGAACTACAGAGGGTAGCAAGATTTTGTTCTGTTGTTCTTTTTAACAGTGTCCTATTCAATGGTTTAAATTTTACCTGAACTAATAGATATGAAGTTCTGAGTTTCTATTCACTTTGTGTGCCTAAAACTGGAAATGTTCTTGTAATCTGTATGGTAATATGTCAACCTCTTTATTTATTGTGGAACATTCTCGATTTTAATGTTGGTTTATATATATATATATATATATGTGTGTGTGTGTGTGTGTATAAAAAACTATGTTTTGCAACAAACTAACCACACATCTACCATTGTAAATAGAGAATAGTTGCATTTTATGCACAGCATGGCTGTGTTTGCAGATTATATTTTACTTTTAAAAAACAAATGCCTTTTCAGTTGCCAATAGATATTGTTTGTTAATTTATTTTTTTTATGTCAGCTCTTCATCACTTGTCTTTGTCCTTCTTCACCTGCTCTAATGGGTTGTGTGTAAAAAACCTGAAGATATTCTGTAACTCTTAGTAGGACCATTGCCTAGAATATTCGAATTCTATTTTACCAAATCTACTTTTTCTTGTTTAGGAATTTAATATGAATATGCCTGTAACTAATTAGAGAATAGTTGTTAGAGAAATATGCAAGCATGGTATTTCTGATTAAAATCACAAGACATCTCCAGTGGTAAAACGAGAATTTATGGTTCAGCCTTCTTTTTCCTTCAAAAATGATTCATACCCCAAATTATTAGAATAAATTCCACTGTGCTATTTTGCATCAATACCATTACACATGATTTTGCCTGAGGGTGTCGAGTCAATACGTATAATGCTTGTAATACTGCTTTTTCAGTCATGGTTTGTTATAATGTCATTTCAAGGAGTAATTCCCCCTCTCCCCCCATTCATTTATCATCTTATTTGTTAACTGATTAGGAACAGATTTGCTTTTATTTTAAAGCAGGCATGGTGATGTGAACTTTGCCACAGAAAATGCCAGTTAAACATGAAAAGTACATTTGGAGATAATGTAATGTCAGAGGCACTTTGGGTTATTTGCTACTTAAAACTATGATAACATCATAGTTGGAACAGGCTGCCCAGGGAGGTTGTGGATGCTCCCTCCCTGGAGGTGTTCAAAGCCAGGTTGGATGAGGCCTTGAGTAACCTGTACTAGTGGGAGGTGTCCCTGCCTATGGCAGGGGGTTGGAACTAGATGATCCTTGAGGTCCCTTCCAACCTTACCATTCTATGATTCTATGATTCTATCAAAGGCAAAACACACAGTGTCTATACAGTACTGTGAAATATTATTGAACTTGATTAAGTATTTCACCTTTCTAGCACAATTAGTGCTCCAGCATTTATGTTCTATAATTATCATTAAATTATCCATACTGTTGATTGTAATATTCATAAACATAATGTAAATGTTTAGCAAAATGTCAAATTTCAAGCCAAGAAAAAAAAATACCAACACCCACTCTCCAAAGAGCGACCACAAAATCAAACCAAACCCAAAACCAAGCAAGAAAACATTGGGGAAAACAAAGAAGGAACAATGTTTGGAAGTTAATTGTATTGCCTAGAAATGTACTAGAACATTCATGCTCAGATGCTATAGCAGTCCACAAAGTGTAAAGAATGTGTGATGACCATAATGAAGATGTATACTACAGAGAGTAAAATGAGTAACTACTATATAGCTCCTAAGAGCCAGATTTTGTCATGCATTTTCATCAAGCAGTGCCTTATTCTGAGAATGTTGTCTGATTTGACTAGTGACAGAATAAGTTGCTATTCCTCTCAGGCTAGCTATCAGCATGGGTATCAGGACTACAGAGAAGTTTCATTTTTCCATGTTACTTTCTGACGGCATTCGTACAGCACAAGATGGTAATTGAATACCATTATTTGACATCTCATATAATGACAGGAATGCATCAATTTTTATCTGGAAATTGCTTTACTTAGACTTGCTGTTGGTTTTTATTTTCTTCTATTCCCTCCTCCCTCTCATCATAAAATCATTTAGGTTGCAATGAAGGTTGCTGATTACAGTAATTCTTGTTAGCACTTTGTCTACTCTGAATCAGGTAATGATTTCAGAGAAGTGGCTACCATTTTAAGGATTGATGTTACATTGCATTCCCATACTTTCATTGTAGATTAATGGTCTCAAGTCCATATTGCTCAGTGTAGTGCAGGAACTTATGGATCTTCTGTATGCTTTCTCTGCAGTTGCTTGACACAATTCTGGGTCTATGTATCGGTTAGAGTTGAGCTTCTCAGGGGAAACTGATACAGTAATAATGGGATGTCTTCCCGTCTCCCTGCCTTCTTGGAAAGGGGGAGAGAAAAGAGAAGACAGAAGGGGTAAAGCCACCCACAGAATAGTCTGGACACAATTTGGAAGGTAAAAGAAAACTTTAATAGCAAGTAAAAGGTACTTAAAATAGGGGAGTTACAAATAGGTATAGGAAAGGGATAACAAGATACAAAACGTAGATATACAAGCGGATGGATGGCAGTGGTCTAAAGAGATGTCCACTGTGTGGTAGAGGCTGGCCATGAGGTGAGAGAGTGAGCAACAGGAAGTTTCACTGTTTATATAGGGGGGTCCAGACAGGAAGTGGGAGTGGGCTGAACACTGCACCTGGGGTTGAGTAGATGTGGGGTCAAGTTTTGACCATTCTCCTCACCCAGAAGCATTAACCCTTTACAGTCTATAACTGGTGTAACTGTTACACTGAAGCTGACAGATCTGTGTTTTCTACCAAAAATGTACAACATTCATTCTTGTAAATGTAACAGTGGCATAGAAAGGAAGGGAAAATAGCTGGCTTCCCAATTTGTGTTTGCAAAGTATGTTTTCACCCTAGTCATTACACATCAGTGAAGGACTTGTTGCAGTGTTAAAAGAGGGCAGAGCGTGACAGACCTGAAAAACAGCTGGCAATCCTGGTGAAGGGGATGTGTCTGTTTATTGATAGCCATAAATACATTGGATGAGAACGCTGTTGAAGGAAAACAAATTCATAGTCCCTGTGGATAAACACTGCCATCACCAAAATCTGCCACTGAAGTAATTAATTTTTTTAGTGTTGATGGCAGCACTGGTTTTCTGCTACTAAACACCTCTATGTACTACCAGGTATTGTTTATTGACATTTAGCATAAAAAAAAGAAAAACATGGGCCACTGTCTTCCTTAGGATGATGCTTGAACGAAGCACTGTTTGGTTAGGATTTGATGCCTCAAATTCTACATGGTAAGGGTAGAAAATAGCATGGAGCTAGATATTCACAGAAAAAGAAATAAGCTTGAGAGGCAAGCTTTCGCTTGCATCTTTTGTGTTCTTATAAATCATATTAATAAAGTAATGTTGCTTGTCTTTAGTAAATTCAAGTACAGATGCAAGCACATGGTAGTAACTTCAGCAAAATGAAATCTGTTCCTTTCTACTACTACAGACAATCATACATTTTCTGACAGGTTTCTTTAAACCTTGTGGTTTATATCTTTCAGAGCTAACCCAGTTAATGCACAAGCTCTGTCTGCAAGAAATTGCTTCAGAAAGTGATTGCTTTTAGTAATCAAGAAGGTGGGGATATCACTTTATGAGCAAACTGTTGTGGAAGGCCAAAATAGGCTTAAACATGTTCTGGCTTGCCCAGGCATGTTTTCTGCTCTCCCTCTCTGCTGTTGTTGGGGGAAGCAAGGGCAGGAGAGGAAAACTGGTGCCTCCGAATCTCCTTCTAAACTTGCAAACAGGGTATCCCCTTGTGTTGATACACTTGTTTGTGTTTGTGGGGAAACTCTAAAGCCTCTGACAGCTACCGACAGCAACCCCACCATGAGCTTTGGGTACTGCCAGATAATATTTTTGTGAGTAAATACCAAAAGCCTCTTGTAATCATTAATTGCTTTCTACCATAAGCAGAAAATTCCTCCTTGCATCCATCTAGTGAGCAAGCGGTGTACTGACCGCAAGCGCTACGCTGACCACAAAGCTTTCTCTTCCAGTTTAGTCGAGTTCAATTAATGTATATATTTACTAGTTATTTCTAGATCCTATTATAACCTGTATATCGTTTCCATAATGATGCAAGAACCTGTTACTATTGTTATTTTGGTGATCAGGGTGCCGCGAGTTCTGAATATTTTATATTGATAATTTCTATTCACATTTTTAAAATATCACCTCACAGTAATTAATTGCCCCTTCCACTACACACCTGAAAATGGCAAATCACCTAATAACGAAATATACTAGTGTGACCTGTGTGCAGTAGTGACGCAAAGGGTTTAAACTGGCAGAGGGGAGATGTAGACTAGATGTTAGGAGGAAGTTCTTTCCAGTGAGGGTGGTGAGGCACTGGAACAGGTTGCCCAGGGAGGTTGTGGCTGCTCCCTCCCTGGATGTGTTCAAGGCCAGATTGGATGAGGCCTTGAGTGAGCTGTACTAGTGGGAGGTGTCCCTGCCTATGGCAGGGGGTTGGAACTAGATGATCCTTGAGGTCCCTTCCAGCCTTACCATTCTATGATTATATGAGTCTGAATTTTAGATTCAGTATGGTATCTAACTACAGTTAACTACCTGCTGTTATCATCATTCATCTGTCACTGACTATCCCAAAACCATATTTTTAGAATGGACTCTGCCCAAGCAAAATGAAGAGTTAAGTTCCAAGTTTACAAATGACAGTCTGTCCTCTTCTTTTTCTGTTGTTCATTTATCATTGTCATGCTTACTGCCACTGTAATAATTCCACACAAATATAAAGTGAGGGGGCTTAGACTGCTTGATATTTGTCATTCAATATACTGGAAATAAGACAAATTTAGCTATGAACATATTTCCATTATTGCCAGTTTAATTTTTAAAAGGAAAGCAAATATTAAGGTAATTAAACTGATGTGAGTAGGTATCACATGTGAAATGTCACATAAAACTTAGTGAGAAAAGACTAAATTCAGTGAGAACATCTCTGCCTTTCCTGTATATGGGTTTATCATTTTAAAGCATGTAACATCAACTGAATACAAAGGAAAGGTTAGGATAAATGTAAATGTTAGTAAAATGTCCAGACACTTGTGTAGAAGGAAAGTTGTATCAAACAGTTTTATGATTTGTTAACAAGATATTCTTGCCAGTGTCTGTTCTTCACTCCTCCCTAGCACTATGAAAAGAGTGGTAAAAGTGAGATACAGAAGGAAAAGCTTTGGTCTTTGAAAGAGCAGGATATCACGATGACTTCAATTGAGCATTTATTCTTGAATATAAAGCAGTATTGGGTCAGTAATCATCTAGCAAACTTCGTAGTTAATTCCAGTTTCTGAGATAATACCAAGCATGATATGGATTTAAAGAAAGTTGGGTCAAACTTCCACCATGTTTCTCATCTTCAGATTAGTGGGTTTTGTATTTATGTATTTCATACATACAGAAGTGGAGTATTTCACTCTCCAGCAGATTCTCCCGGTTCAGAGCCATTAAATCATTTCATCAATGATAATATCTATGTGATCCTGCTGACTAATTTTCCTAAGTTTATCTTGAGAGAGGGAAAATGCTAATGAAATGCCACGGTGACAGAATTATTTACAGTGTTATTCAATTATAATAGATTACTCAACTGGTGTTTCACAACACACTGTTGTTACCAAGATGCTTAGTGCTAAACACTAGGATATCAATCAACTTGGAGTCTGATTAAATGTGTGCTGTTCAAGATGACTGGGTCAATAGTGATGGAGAGTACGAGTTGACTTGGTTTCAGGAACAAAAGCTGGCAGAGCAGTTGCAGGCAAAGCAACAGCTTCTGTGTCTCCTGAGTGAGCATCCTCAGCAAAATATTGTTTTGTTCAATGCAGTGTCATGAGGTTGGTATCATTGCAGTGTGTTTTACTCCCTGGACAAGCATGGAAGGAATGAAGGAAGATGGAAAACCCCACAGCAAAAGCAAGTGTGGGCTGGAGATCTAAACAGATTCATTTCAACAGACTAAAAAATTTAGTCTCGCTGAAAGCACAGGTTTCTTAAAACATCAACAGTGCATATCCAGCGGGCTAAATTTTAATGTAATTCCAAAATATTTTGTGTTACGAAAATCCCAGATTTGTGCATAGTGATTTCTAGTTATTTCTGATGTCTTGGGTTCTTTTCTATGTCTTTACCCGAAAAATTGTGAACCATATTTTAAGATTTCCTATCTTGATGCCTAGGCTCAGCCTACTTATGCTGAACTATGCAAGTAGGTTAAAGAAACACACGGAGGTAATCAAAACATATATGAGGAAAGGGAGTCTGAGGTACTTTGCAGACACTTCAAACACACACCCCACAAAAAAAAAAAAAAAAAAAAAAAAAAGTGCACTTTTGGCCAATGCAGACATATAACTAAAACTAGAATTCCACTTTATCAAGTAATGATTTTGTTTTACTGGCTTCATATTAAAATCTGAAATTAAACCAACTGACAACAGTAGTATAACATCTGTTTGAACTTTGGCAGAAAATCATCAAACAATTCTGTGCTTTTGCTTTCTTCTTCTCTTTCATCAAATGTATTATTGATCATTAATACCAAAGTGAAAAATAAGCAGTATCTGTTCACATGAGAAAACATTTGGATAGCAGCTGTTCTACATTAGGTGTAGTTAATGGCTGTGTTTGCCATCGCAAATGTAGTATTTGTATCCATTGAAATGGCAGAATTGATTGAATGGGATAAGAACAGAGTGATACCAGCTGCTCCAGAGCATTTGCTCCCTCCCTGGATGTGTTCAAGGCCAGATTGGATGAGGCCTTGAGTAACCTCTACTAGTGGGAGGTGTCCCTGCCTATGGCAGGGGGTTGGAACTAGATGATCCTTGAGGTCCCTTCCAACCTTACCATTCTATGATTCTATGATTCTATGATTGCTTTTTGTAATTTTGATTGATGTTGACTGAACATGTCTTGGATCTGATGAATATTAGTAAGAAGCTGAAAAAAAAATCATAACTACTTATTTCATTACTTCCCTTGAGCAAAAGGGAAAAAAAAAAAAAAGAACAACAGTACTGAATGCAGTGATGAAATTTGCATTACTTATAAGCTCTGCATAGATTGACAAAGATGGAAAATCATACATTCTGATTAACATTAATAGCAATTACATTGCTGAAGCAGTTGGCAGATATCTGCCAGAGATTCATTTAGAAACATGACTTGTAGCTACTGAGAATGCTCTGCAGCAACAGATATTTTGTATTAGATATTTTCTCTGTCAAGCAAATAAAATGGGTTTTGCTTGCAGAAAAAGTGTGACGGAACAAAAGAGATGAGATGCCGTTTGGGGTCCTAGTAATGTAGGTATATGGATTATCCTGTCTTTGTCTTAGTAACAGTAACCTAAAAACCCAACCAGGCAAACCCCAAAAAATACCAACGAAATCAACTCTTGCCCCCTCCCACCCAGAACCCTAAAATTCTGCCCTCCCAGGAAATACTGTAGGAGCAAAACATCCCCAGCATTGTTACCCAATGAGCAGTTACTAGTGTCAACTTTCCTTTTATTCTATTCAATATCTTCTTTTCTACCATTTTTTTCTCCTATGTGAAAAAAAAATCCATTTTCTCCTGATCAGTATTTTTTTGGTAGGTTCATTTTATTTCAGAATCTGAATTTGAACTTCTCAGAAAAAAAAAACACCAAACTTTTTGTTTGTTTGTTTTGTTTCATTTTTCTTTAAGCAATATTTTACTGTTGCAGACAGAACTTTGAAGAGTCAGTTCATTATGGATATGTGATTGTTTTCAGTTTTCATGCTCCACCAATTCTCTGTAGTTGTTTGGGACACTGTCCTAGAGTCTAAATGCTGAGAACTTCGTGGTGGAGGATAAAATACCGTTGAAAGCTAGAGTCTGTTTTTATGCTATAGTTGTCAAAGTAAGGAGTCATACCATATTTGTCCCTGAAGCAATGGGCCAAGTTACTCCCTCTCACTTCTGGTATGGTGTGTTTCATTATGAAAATTATGTAAGTGGAATTCTTCATGGGAAACTGAAAATAACTTCATACACCTTTTAGTGTGCACTCTAGTAACAAATCTGTGGTCTACATGGAAGGTACCACTGCCTTTGTAGCAGAGCTTAATACACTGTCTACTGACTTCAGTATTAATGACTATCTCAGTGGGTTTGATTTTGGTAAAGTGCAGTTGATACATGGCAGTTCTGCAAATGCACATCTGAGAAGTATAAATACCAAAGAGTTAATACAATAGCCAAGTACCTTCTGAGGATGACAAGGCACTATTTGTGAAGATTGCACTGTACATACTGATACAGGACATTGCCGAAATACACATAATTTTTAAATTTATTATTCGTAATAATTGTAATTAGCAACACAGAACACATTGCTTTGTGTTGACATAATGACCATTGACTAATTGTTTGCCTAGTAAGATTGGGTTTGTCTAATTAAAAATTAAATGTCTCCATATAAAATGGTGAAAATGTTCTGGGTTACTTCACTGTACAGCAGGAATTTGCTACGTAAGTAAGTGACTTAATAATGTACAGGAGGATATTTGCCAGGACTACTTTTAAATGCATACTCTGCTGGGTGAGACTCTAGAAGAGTGCAATCATAACCTTGTAGTGTCCTCCCAAGCTCAAGGGAGCACTTACGGCATCTGTCTCTATTTACTCAGGAGAATCTAATCACTACCATCCAATTTAGCCTTAATAACCTTTCTACGCAGTCAAACTGGCTTTCATTCTACTTTGTAGATTCGAGAAAGTGCTGCTAGGAAAGCTGCCATCTTGACTACTTTGGTTGTTGGAGCTGAACATCGTGAATGAGAAAGAGACCCTTTCCGTGCAGCTGGAATCAGACATTCAAGTTTCAAATACCTCTATAATGAAATGGAAATTAGTTTCTGGTTTGGTTGAATCTTGAAGTTCAGCTGACAATTAACATTACATTTCACTTTACAAGTTCACTCCTTCATTATGCCTTGGCAAAACTGGCTCCTGACAGGACTGAGATATGGGTAGGCACTGGAAAGAATGGTGCTGGTGGAGAATAACAATACCAGTGCATACCGACTGGTGAGGTGAATTTTACTTATGGTGCACAAACATAACCAGGTGTGGCACTAGACAATCTTGGGTGTAGTGGTTTTGCTTATTCTTTCTGCTTTCCTTACACTGATACCCCAGCTTAGGCAGCTACGGTGCCATACTGCTTGGCCCATCTGTATCTCCAGGACTTTTCTACCAGCGTTCATAATCTTTACTGATTAATAAGTAATAATAGAGTTGAAAGGAGAGTAAACTGTCAGTATGCAGAAGGAGGATCTCCTTATTCCAATAATCTGCCTCCTACTTTCTGAATCTCTTGATCTCAGTGGAAATAAAAGACAGGGAAGCATGATCCAGACCAGGAAGTGAGGGAGTGAAAGAATCAGAGAATACAAAGAAAGAAAAAAAAAAGAAAAAAAAAAGAAAAAAAAATTAGAAGAAGTTGTGGACTTCTGATGCTAGCTATTGTTCCACTCTACCACAGACCTGTTTGATCTAGTTATAGACTCCCCTTCCTGACGTTTTTCCATGGATCAGCCATGTGGAGGCACCACTTGGCAGCTGAGAAAGTACATGTGTTGACAAAAATGTTCCTAATTTTATGAGTTGGAGATTTTACTGCCTCAGTGGAACTCATCAGTGGGTAATTCTCTAGACAGTGTCTCCCCTTTTGCAGTAGATGGTAAATTGAGATTATTATGAAACTTTTACCATGAAGTTTTCATGACACTAGTTTGAGATTGCTCAGAGCTGAACACTCGATTGAGACTTCACTTCAAATGATTCAGGAGCTGCTGAAATACTAAGTATTCTTTTTCAGTAGAAATGAGCTATTTCTTGCTTCTGAGCTCCTGTAAATGGTGAAGTTTCACTGCTGTAATATTCTTCTACCATAGGAGCTATTAAAATTAATGTTGTACTTCAGTGATTAAAAAAATATATTAGGCTGTGTACTATATCAGTCATGTTGGGGAAGGTAGACTTGTGGGTGATTCCTGTGCAAGAACACTCTCCTGTATAAATGTTACCGTTGTTAATTCCTACTTTTCAGCTTACTTCCCCAGATTTTGTGTTTTCAGGTAAACCTTCTGTAAGTATTAGAACCTGGGAAAGCTTTGATGCTTTTAATGGTTTGCTGTACAAAATTGGTGTAACCATTGAAACAACTTGAAGACATTTATAGGGAACTTTTCTACATTAATCTAAAAAGCAGTGATTTTATAAAGAAAGTCAAACTATTGACCCTTACAAAAGGGAATTGTAGATTTTATTTGAGTTTATTTGAGCAGAAAGTCTTGAAAAAAATAAATCAAAACAGAATTGTAAACCAGTGATTAGAACTGAAAGCATCAAGCATCATTGGAATTATTTTTCAATTTGCTTTCACATTTCAAGGTCAGCACAGATGAAAGTGTGTTCTGCAGAGGATACAATCACAGTGGGTAGAACTGTCAAAATTTAGTTCCTTTTAAACAGAAAAAACATCAATCAAAGTTTCCTTTTAACACCCTTATTGACTTCTGCATTTTACTTTTTTTTTTCTTCCTTTTTTTTTTTGAGNGGATCTTTCTCAAAGCTGGAAGTGAGGAAGAAATCTTTGCACATCTTGGCTTGGATTATGTGGAACCATGGGACAGGAATGCTTAAACTGGTTTGCCAGTATACATTTAGCAGTTGACAGCAGTGGTCTTTCTGCCTACCTTACAGTTTGATTTGGATATATAATGTGCATTTCTATAAGAACTAAAAGTAATTAAATATATATAAGTTAGAAGCAGTATATATGCTGATGTTCTTAGAAGATTTTAAATTTTTCAGGATCCTTTCCAGTGTCTCTTGGCTTAGGTTTTGAACTTTCTATATGTGAATGACAAGATAGAGCTCGGGTTTGGCAAAATACTTGAAACTGGTGAGATTGTTGCTTGTGATAGGAGCTTAATATTCCTGTAACAAATACCTGCTGGTTAAAATACTGTCAGCTATGAAAATACATAAATAATACCAAATATTTTAGCTGAATCTGAATATTTAGCAGCTAGGCATATCTGGAACTTTGAGCACGCTGCAAAATCTGTACAGTCTGGTAGAAGACTTGGAATCAATAGTAACGATGTTTCTGAACTCATGAAGGACAGGTGAGGCCTGGGGGCCTGGAAAAGGGAAAGCATTTGTAAAAAGAACAGACCTCTGCACATAATAAGAGGAGGGGAAGAAGAATTTCAGATCAGTGCATTTAATATCTCTTAAATTCTTAGAGTGATTCATAGACTTTATTTTTAAGGCAGCTAAAAGAAATAAATTATTGGTACCTTGTTCTTTGGAAACAAATCATATCAAACTAACTCAGCTTGGGGGTAGTTTTTAAAATGTCTGTCCCTTCTTTCTTGCTTCTACACTATGGCAATTTGGCAAGCAGTATGAGAAAGATCATTTGGTTTATAACCATATATATATATCTATCTATCTCAGCTCTCTTAAAATGGATCAGTGACTGTGTCTCGGTGGGTAAAAGAAAGAAAGAAAGAAAAGGCAAAATTTAAGAATAAACCCATCATATTTCTTTCACCTTTTGTGGTGACTTTTGATTTGCCAAGTACCCCAAATAATGTTTTACAGTGGCAAACATGGTATAACACACCATGTTAGGCAGCACAATATAGGTGTTAAAACCCAAACAAATTTAAATGCTTTGCTGTAAACTTCTGAAGGTGAAAATGAGTCATGTTTAGATTGGTTCGAAATAATGTACTTGATGTCATCAGTGAATCCAGGTAGTGTAATATACTAAATTGAATCTACACTACAGATCTATAAATTCACATAGCTGGTATTGTAAACTTAAAGCCACACAGATTTTCTGAAAATCAGAAACCTGAAAACTGCTGCTACTGTACCTTAATAACTCCAGAACTTAAAGAAAAAAAACAAACACACACACACACACACAAAAAAAAAACCAAACCCCAAACAAACTAAATTCTGCATACTTTATAATCCCCAAATTAATTGTGTTTTCTATAGTTTACGGTCAGAATTGTTTGGAATTTTTAGGTGATGCCATTCCTTAGTATGAAATTTATTCTTTCTGTGATACAATTTCCTTCAGCAACTGCAGTTAAAATTATGAAGTCCTGAGTCTAAAAGGTTAATAGAAGTCACATGAACAAATGAAGGCAGAAGATTCTGAAAACCTTCCATGGAGATTAAGCTTCTTGTAGTATGGCTGTCAATCCAGCTAGGAGACAATGTTACTGGCTTTGTCTTTAAGAGCCCAGTAGGGGCCACATCCATAAAACTATCATGTGTATAACTATAGGTGAGCCAGAGCTTCAGAACAGTAAATCTCTATCTCTATCTGTATATATGTCAAGCCTCCCTGCAGTCTCTCTCCCTCTCACACTCCCTTATATTCCTCACTGTTTTGGCCTCTTTCAGCTCAGCCACTAGGCTGAGAAGATGATTTATCTGCTTACAGCTAGCAAAGGTGTTGTCTCTGCAGTCTGCCATTGCAAGTGAAAGGTTCAGCTCTCCTTGCAACCAGAGGCCTGGACACCTACCTGTTCAGGAGCGGACACTGTGTGGGTTGCCAACTTTCTTTTGCTAACAGCTTTTGCTGGGGTTGCAACCATAGCTGTTCCTGCCTGTGTGACTAACCCTCAAATTTCCATGGTGTGCCCAAATAACTCCCTCTGTCCCCTCGAGTTTTGCATCAACTTCGGTGTCTTTCTTTTCAGGAAGTTATACATTGAGATAAGGAAGAAAGGTCTCCATTTTCAAAGAGTAGGTGATTTCTCTGACAGGGAATGTGTAGATTATATTCATGAAATTGGTGATTGCCAACATTGGGAGAAAAAAGAGCAAATAATAAAAACCTTATCCCAACACTTCAAGGATAAAATAGTAATCTTCATGTAATTCTAGCCACTAAAAGAGAGATTATTTGGAATCACCTTCACAGATGGGTAGAGAGGCTGAGAAATTTATCTGGTTTCAGAAATGGAGCTTCACAAGATTATGTAGTTGCGTGGTTAAGTAGGAGTGTTTCTGCAGTTAGGAACTATTGCTGATGATACAACTCTGAAAGCATTCAATTTTGGTGACCTAAGGATAGACTGAAAGAGCATATGGTCCCATGACTTCCAATAGTGTATTCTGTGAATCCCACATTCAATATGCAATGGCTAGGAAGTTCTGCTTTTGCATACCTCTGAAACACAAAAGCTCAGAGAAAATGTTGAACAGCATGGCAAGATCACTGCTTCCGGTGATCCTCACATCTTTGTGTTGTGGTCTAAACAGTATTAATCATGTATGAGTTGGTTTTCTATGTCTTAAACTAAACTTACAGTTTTGAAAATATATTTTTCTGCCCTCTGGCCCTTTGAGCTCTGCCTCTAAGTCTTTTAAAGGCTGATAGACAGTTGGAGATTTTTATGTTGGCATCATGTGAGTGGGAAGTAGTTGTTCTGGAAACCCTTCCAGAGTAGTTGCAGGCCTGAAGCTGTTGCAAGGTTCTTCATAAATGATAGATGATATAATCTGAATCCTTCATGGTATCAACACTAAAAAGAAACCAAATACCAATATCTGTTTGGGCAATGTTAGAATTACAGAAGGAATATTAATATTTCTCTCCCATTTTGCCTTACTGCTCACCCACAGTTAGATCTGACATCATTAAGGGGAAGAGGTTGCATACCTGAAAAACTCCACTGTCAGACACAGTGCTCTCTTTTGGAAGGGGCTCAAAACCCATTTCTTTATCTGCTTGCCCAGAGTTTCCATTTGACTACATGTTACCAGAAAATGGAATATTGAGCATCTTTAAGCAAATTTCTTTTTTGTGCCTAATGAACCATGTATTTTAAAAATAATGCATCAAGCCACTCCAGTACATGTGTGTATACAGAGAAAGATTTTCAGAAGTATTCAAGTGAGAAATAAAGTGTACTTGAGTGGGCCAGTCCACTATCAATTTAAGTGACAGATGGCTGCTGAGACAATCTGCACTGAATGATAAATGAGTATACACACACTTAGAAGTCACAAACTCAGAAAATATGTCCAAGAAACATCTGAAGTTCCGTGATTGTACAAAGTTACTGGCAAATCAAGAATTACAAGTTGTTAAAAAGAAAGGCTGAACAAAGAATAAGCATTTTTTTTCCCTAAAAGATAGGTAAGAAGACTAATCATAGCTGTCAGTGGTGAACTTTAATATTACAGTTACTCCAGTCCCTGAGAAATCAGAAGAACTGAAATGAGATGTGGCAAATCCCTCAAGAAGCAAGTATTTCTCATGCCAAATAATGTGGGTACAGATTATATCCTGCAAAACGAAGATTTAATGTATAAGGTAGGACAAATTAGCCACAGACAAATGGGTAAGAATAATGAAATTGAGAAATGATGATCTGAGTTGCAATTTTAAAGATAAGGTTGTACTATTTGTAAAATAATCATAGAATCATAGAATGGTTAAGGTTGGAAGGGGCCTCAAGGATCATCTAGTTCCAACCCCCTGCCACAGGCAGGGACACCTCCCACTAGTACAGGTTACTCAAGGCCTCGTCCAACCTGGCCTTGAACACCTCCAGGGAGGGAGCAGCCACAACCTCCCTGGGCAACCTGTTCCAGTGCCTCACCATCCTCACTGGAAAGAACTTCCTCCTAACATCCAGTCTAAATCTCCCCTCTGCCAGTTTAAACCCATTGCCCCTAGTCCTGTCATTGTAAGACCTTGTAAAAAGTCCCTCCCCAGGCTTCCTGTAAGCCCCCTTCAGATACTGGAAGGCTACTATCAGGTGTCCTTCAAGTCTTCTCTTCTCCAGGCTGCAGAGCCCCAACTCTCTCAGTCTGTCCTCATAGGAGAGCTGCTCCAGCCCTCTGATCATCTTTGTGGCCCTCCTCTGGACCCGCTCCAACACTTCCATGTCCTTCCTGTGCTGAGTGCTCCAGAACTGCACACAGTACTCCAGGTGGGGTGTGACAAGAGCAGAGTAAAGGGGCAGAATCCCCTCCCTTGCCCTGCTGGCCACGCTGCTCTTGATGCAGCCCAGCACTTGGCTGGCTGTCTGAGCTGCATGCGAGCACTTCAGAGGCGTGCCTGAGAGCTGACGTAAATTACATTAACAGAGTTCAAGAAAAGCAAATGACATAAAACCTCATAGCATGACATGCACGTATCTTAAAGGCTATGTGTGACAGACCACTATTATGGGTAATTATTTTGTGCTGGTGGGAAAGGAGAATGGAATCTTCAAAAGCATCCAGATTCTGTAATCTATACAACTCCTTAAAAGAAAACAAAACACAGTAAACCAAGCAGCATTGACAGTTATTTCAACAGAGCTTAAAACAAACACTGCAGAGTGTTTAAGTAGTAAATCACGTTAAAAAGACACTTGACCTTTGTAAGAAAACAGTAGAGAAAATGATTTTCTATAGGCAGAGGTTTTTCAAATAAAAAAGAATATTGTTATGGGTCACTCTTGCAAAGAAACACCTATTCTCCACCAGACAGCCCTCAGACTAACTAGTAGATGGATATTAAAATCTAAATTGCACTATTAGCAAGAGCCAAGAGTTGTTGAAAATGTTAGGTATAGGGAGATATTGATTGAAATAGCAGAGAAGGAATGCTGTAAATTTGCTTTAGAAGATATTGAATCTGTATCAATACTTTGCATGTAAGGTCCTGCTAAATGTGATTCAGAGTGGATGAAGGACAAAATTACATCATTGTTTTATGTTACCCACTTCTAATGTCTTTGTTTGTTTGCTTGTTTGTTTTTTCCTCCAAAATTTTCCTTTTTTCACCAAACTTTTTTGCTTTGCTTGATGGGTAAATCTATTTTGCCTTTGTATCTCTTAAAAAACATAATGCATACAGCTATATAATACTGAGTATTAGTTGAATTTCACTGCAAATAGCATATTTAAAAGCAGATGAAGATAACAGCTCAAATGATTCTGCTGATAATGATTTCTAAGGGAACAGAAATTTAAGCCTAAAATCCTTAGCTTTAAGTATGTGATTCATATCCTTGCTTTTATATGGATATTTTATTGTAAAATGCAAAAGTTGTGTTTTCAACTTTCAATCTTCATACAAAGCTCATCGAGAAAGTATTATTAGTGTTACGCTTTGGGTACTGTAAAAAGAAAATACTGTTGGGACTATTTGATCTACCTTTTTTAGGAAGTTATTTAGCAGGGTATTCCAGATACTTCCTAGAGGCAGTCTAGATTCCTGGACCCCAAAATAATTGAAAACCAATGTAAGTTGAGAATAAAATAAGCCATTTGGAATTTATTTTTCATTTAGCAGGACCATCATAGTGCACCAAATTAGTGAAGCTACTAAATTTATCTGGCAACATATTGTTCAACTTTCAGTTATTTTGCTTTATTCACAAATTAAGTTTATCAAGTTTTGTTTCTGGGAATGTGTAACTTGGAATTATAGCTTATAAAATCAGCAATTTTTTAAAAAATTCCATTTTGAAGTTGAATATTTGACAACTGGAAACAGAATAAGTATGCACAGAACAAAAAA
>VWZE01011223.1:122912-134621 GCA_013396675.1 Eubucco bourcierii
TAAAATGATCTTATGAAAACACAAACCTCACTTTATGGAATGCATTAACATTCATGACTGATAATGCAAATGTGAATTATGTCATGGTGCACTCAATGTACCATCTGCTCCAGAAAGAAAAACATCTGTTGGTAAATGTAAACTGTGGAGTTCATGCGTTATGCAATATGCTCAGATACTGCATGGAATACATAAGTTAGACGTTGATAATCTATTGTGTTAGAAGCATTCAACTACTTTCTTATGCTGAAGAGGAAAAACTCAGCTGCAAGTATTTTTGAGATGGCAGAGGAAATTATTAGGTCATGTCCCATCCAGATGTCTTTTGCTGAAGCCAATCACTAACAAGCTGCTACAATCATTATCTGTAGTTCTGAGGTGCTTTAACATAGTATGAACATAAATAAGTGTGCTCCTCTATAGCAGAATTTTTGTGATGGTGATGACATTGCAATTTTTGATTTTTTTTGGCTGTACTTTATGGCTTTCTAGGATGAAAAATCATAGTCACAGAACATGACACAAGTGGTATTTACATATGTGGGTGATAAAGAACACTGTAGCATCAACAGAAGAATGTAACTATATTTTCTAAGTGCTGCACTAATGAAAAAATGGAAAATGTGCAGTAGCTTTATAATTCTAAGGGCCATGCCAGCACTTATAATACCTAATCTAATCTTATAAAATCTAAAATATATCCCTTGTAAAATCTAAAACTTGGGGTTCTGTTGATTTTGCAGGGTTGGTTGGTTTGGTTTTTTTCTTTCTTTCCTGATTTAGCATATCCTGTTTTCAAATTCATTTGTGCAATCGATTTCAGGAGCTTAGACAAAGTGGAACAATGGAGTTAGAGGTGAAAGTCTTGAAATGCCACTGTTCTGCATTTATTTGCTGTCATTGAAAAGAGAAGCACGAATACTTCGTAGATTTTCTTGACAACTCCCCATCCATTCCTTGTCAGCTCACAGAAAGCACAAAGGATTTTAATAAACTGTTAAGTATGAATATCTAAAATACCTAAAATATCTAAAAAGGTAAGAAACTTATGGAAATGTTGGGGATGTGTGGGGGTGTTCAGTTTAAATATTTCTCTTTCCCCCCTCTTGAGTTTCTGAGAAGAAATTTATTGCAATCTACTGTTAAACAAGTCAGACTAATGTTTGTGTTACTGATGGTTTGCAGGTTCTGTTTGTTTAAGTGACTTAAACTGCTAATGTTTATTTGCTAGAGAATAAATGCTGTTCTGTGCTGTGCACAATGCTATCAGTACTTCATTAGGAAGTAGTCCAAAAGATTGAGAAGCCTTTCTCAGTGTGCTGGTTTGAGGCTAACTGGAATACTTTAATGGAGAAAATTATATTATAGGCTGTGAAAAGAAAACAATGGTGATGTCTGCTTCACTCATAGGCTTGCTGAGATGTTTAAGAACACAAACATAGATAAGGTATGTCCCAGAGAGTCTCTAACTGTCCAGCTTCTTGCTTTCTTCCTTCTGCTGAGTAACCTCACTAACCACTTTCCTTCTAGCCCCCCTGGCTGATCCTCCAAACTTACCTTGCATGTAAGGAAAACCCTGGGGTAAGGTAAAAGGGTGGGGAGAAGGTGGAAGGGTGGTTGGGAACCCCTCCTGGGGTCTCTGATTTCTGGGAGGGGAGTTGTGTTTCTGTATTACCTTTAACTTGTATATTTCTGTAAATATTCCTGTATATTGTGTTGAGCTGTAAATAGAGCTTCATCTCTTAACTTCCATCTGGCTGAGTCTAGTCTGGGTGATTTTACAAAGTGGGGGAGGGGGCGGGTTACTCCCAACACACTCAGGAAGGAGATTTCAGCTACTGTAATTCTTCTGTGCAAGAACCCATATGATCCCTTCGTAGTCAGCCCTCACATTACCTTTGAATAGCTCTTAAGCTCTTAAGTGTGGTTCTTTCATGTCACCCTATCTTCAGTCTTCCAGCATGTTCAAATTTCCAGGCCAAAGATTGCAACGGAAAAATGCTGTAGACAAAATATCTTTAAATCATTTGCATCAAATTTATCCGTCTACTGTTCTTGGTGATACCGCTAATACCAGTGGTACTCTTCAGTCCATGAATCAGTCCTCCTTACAGATGTCAACTGAAGTAAGTCTTGCAACTCTTTAACACGTTTAATCACCTGCAACAGAATGGACTGACCAAAGACGTGATGAAAAATCAAGATAAACACTAACAATGAATAGATGAAGCACTTAAAACCTGTGTTAAATTGTTTCCAAACGTTGCTACGTTGTAACTCTTTTCACTACATGGTTTCTCCACCTGTATTGCCAGTGCTCTATCAGGAGCTCTAATCTACTTTCAACCCATTATTTGCTTCGGTCAGTCTTTCCTGGGACTTGTGGTTATTCTGTACTCCATTCAAAAAAGTCGGCATGCAGATAGATTTCCCAGGTCTCTTCTCTACAGAGATAAACTCTCTACTGTTGAACAGAAACAGTTTAGAAAATTACCAAGAAGGATCAGGCAACAGTATTTTTTTAGAGGATCCCAATTTGCCAAAACACAGGTTTGGAGATACGGGCAGGTTCACAGCTATCTTGCTGTAAGAAACAAAACCACAGCCCAAGGTGTTGATATCCAGACAAAAAGAGTGGTTTGTCTTAATTGAAATAAAAATAGATTACTGGACTAAACATAAGCTTTAAATATCATTCGCCAGATATGCATGCAGATAAGTATGTTCTCTTTTTTGATATTTGGACTGAATGTTAGATACAGAGGTGGTTATATAATAATGAGAAAAATAACAGCTAAACAACCTTTGCCAGTAAGAATTACTTCCTATTATATTGTTGTTCAATTTGGTTGGAAAATGTAATATATTCAGTAGTAGACATCAGACAAATTGTGTAAGAACAATAAAAATGCCTGAGGGAGAGAAGGTGTGGAAGAAAGATACAGTTGAGTGTCAATATCCATGCAGGGGTGTGCTGACATTGCCGAAGACTCTGGCCTCTAAGTGTCAGCACACAGATTAGGAACAGTGCTGAGGGAAGAATAGAATGCTCTGAGGAACATCAGAACTGAGCTTAAGCTCTGCAGTAAATTAAAAATCCCACAACAGCCCAAGGTCAGAAACTGACCACTGGTCAGTAAATTACAGCTGGTCCAGACTAATATAGGCAGTGAAGGGAAAAAAAAAAAAAAAGAAATCTCCTCATTAGAGTGCTGCGGTGCGGTGATGACCGAAAGAATACAAAGAAGTGGATAGAGAATTTGAAGTATTTTTAAATTTTTATCGTTGCTTGGTCACGTAATTCTGAAATAATTCATAGCAGATTTAAAGGAGATATTGCCCTGGAATGCAAGACAGCTAATGAAAAGCTTACACAGTTGGGGAGATTTTTTTGATTGAGTATTTTAACAGCAAAGTAAAGTGTTTTTGTCAAAAACATTTGACGAAAATTTAGAAAGCATAAAAAAATTATCAGCTATAAAGTTTATAAATTACTGCTGTGATTTTTCAGCAGGGGGAAACAAAACTGTAGCCACATGATCACTTTTTTTTACTGCTTAACAGAATTTGCATTCTTTGAATCTGGGGAGACTTCCTTAAAGAGGTATTTACACTTGGCAGGAAACATGTGAGTGAGTGTTGAACAGTAGGTGTTCCGTGACTGCTGTAGAGATGCAAAATACAACTCAATCACTCTGAATCCGTAGAATATGTCAGAAAACTTGTTTGACAGTCTTTAAATTAAAAGAGAAAAGTCTGAGAAAACAGACAGGGGAGTGAAGTCCAAGAAGCAAAGGGAATGTGGGGGGCAAGGCAGCAACGAAATTCACAAGATGCTCTCTCCTGGGGGAGATGAAGGCCAAGATGAAGGGCTCTCTTATGTCTCTCACAGTAATGGCAAATGGACATAGAAGAGCTGGAGGGATAAAAGTTTTTAAAATACTGCTTTAGAAATCAGGCTTGAAGAAAGTGAGTTGCTATATAGCTAAATACACATGAAAGTCTGAAGTAAATGAAAGGCCTATAGGGAATCAAAGCAATGGTTATGATTTTCCAGATCTCCTTTGACCAAGGAGCGAGGCTGTCTTCTTTACAGGCAGCATGGCTGGGGAGTTCTGTTCCAGCATGGGATGAGATTTAGGTGCATGATTTAGGTATTGCCACATCCCCCGTGTCCTCACAAAAATCCTCTTAACCTCTTTTAACACAAAAAAGTCATATCACAAAGTCAGCATAGGCTCAAAAGAACTCTCCATTTTGAATACGAGACTGGTTAAAATGAAATTAATAAACATTACACAATTTACCTCTAGTTATGGAAGAGGATTTTCTGTATTTTCTGCATTATTTATTGTATGCATAAAATATGATTCTCTAAGGTTTGTGAAGCACTTTCTTGCTAAAAACAAGTTGCAGAACGTTCTATTTCTTGATATTACACCAACAGCAAATCATGAATGCACTACATCCCTTGATTTGTATCAACAGCATATTTAAAATTTACATTGGTTTGTTGTTTTGTTGGTTTTGCTGTTTTTGTTTGTTTGTTTGTTTGTTTGTTTGTTTTCCAGAGGACTGTGGTTCTTATAGACTGTTGGGTATTTAAAATGTGAAAGGTGGCAAGTTGATTAGTTTTTGTTTGCACAACTTTTAAAGCCAAGAACAGAAGGCAGCATATTATTTTCAACTGGTGAAGAAACAGAACAGTTACCTCTCATCATAACCTCAGTCCTTTTGTATGTTGAGCTCTCTTCACTAGGCACTTGTATAAGATGTACAAGAAAATTTGCAGGCTGGAAAAATAATCTTAGTTTTTACAGGTTATGAATCTTCTAGGATGTTAATGAGCAACTACTATACTGTAGTTTCAATGAAATTTATAAAAAGTAGGATTAGTTACTTACAGGTCTTCTCATAGACTGTACTTAGATATATTGAGGACCATTTAAAATGAATGCTTCATCAGTGTAATCCTAAAACATGACAAAACCACGGAATCAGTATCTGCTGGGGGAGGTTTGCCCTTTTTTGGTTTTTCTTTGTTTTTATTTTACTAGAATACAGGGAAAAAAAATCACTGCCAACTGTACAAATATATAAAAATCTTCTGTTTGTAAATGTTTAAATATTTGTTAAAATAGTCTTTCCAGTTTTATACAAAACATAATGCAAACCAGCAAGTATTAAGGTTCCAAATGTGCTGCTTTCTCAGTTCTGTATTGAGTGCAGATATGATGGGCTTTATTCTGAAAAAGGATTCAAACAAGTGTACTATGCTTGTTTTCACAGATTTGTAAGACATCAGTTAGATCCCTTCTAAAGCATTTGAAAGGAAAAGTATAGGGTTTTTTTGCAGATGTGTCACTTGCAGTTAAGTAATCATGCAAAACTTTGTAAGTCTGTTTTTGATTGGTAAGTAATAATTCTTCCCAAAAGACACATTTCATACTTGCACCCCTGCCACCTTTTTGTTGGACCCAACGCATCAATCAAGTAGCCAGCATCTGCAATAACGATGAACTTTCCAAGAGTATGGCTGCATCCTTGCCAAGGTCACATACCACCATGCTGATCTATAAACAAACCAAGGACAAAAATCACTCTTTACTATGCCTTTTTCTGCTCCAGCAAGATAAGATATGTGCCCATCAATGTTGCACTGCTACAGGAATAGAAATGTGGAGAGACAGTGCCTCCTTCACGTTGCCTCTAGACTGTGCTGAACACTCAAGAGTTAGGCATTCTTTATTGTGAGGAAGTACCCTATACAGCTATTTTACACGGCTTCATCATTGGACCCACTTATTCCCTACAAAGAAGGTATTGTTAGCCTGCTTGGGCAGCGGATTGCACTCAAAAGCAGAAAGACAAACATACAGAAGCATTGGTTTGCTTTCAAATGCAGACAGTGAGAGATGTTAAACTTAAAACTATCGCCAACCTTACAAGTGCTTTCTAATATAAACAAGTAGTAGAAGCTTTCATGGCACATCAGTGCAATAAAAACCAGAGAAAGACAGCTGCAAGCTTTCATGGCACATCAATGCAAAAAATAGCCAACGAAAGACAGCTGCAACAAACAAAATCATTCAATTTGATGCTTCTGTTTTACCAAAATTCTATAAAGCAGGGGAAAACTCAACATGGGAAAAGTCAACATTAAAAATTCCAGAATATTGTTTTGCTTTAAAAACATATTTTATAGCTTGGAGTTTATGTTTTACTTTAGATGTAGGATTTGCTGTACGATAATGAAAGAAGTAAATACGAACAGAGTTACGGTAAGATGGGATCGCACTATGTTCTACCATTAGTTATTCTAGTCCCTAATGAACTGGGCATATTTCTCCTTGTTTTAGTACTTTCCTTTTGCTCCATTTTGATAAATGTCCATATGGGAGCACGGAACATGCATAAACCATCAATAGTCCCATATTAGGATAACATTTCTTTTCTTCAAAAGCAGTGCTGGCTTCTCCTAAGTAGTCCTCTTGATTATTTAGTGTGATGATTCCTTAGAGCACATTTAAATGAGAGATGACAATGTACCTTGAAGGTACCTCCCATTTCCTTTCTATGTTCACATTGCATTACAATGAACTTGGGTAGAGTAAGACCCTGGAGAGTAATGTTTTTATAGTCTCATTACTGTCTAGTGTATTAGACCATGACAAAACTGCTGCTAGATGTAAAAAAATATATCCTGTAACAGTGAATGAGCACTTGGTAGTAATGGTTATTTTAAAATGTTATCTAAGGCTCTTTGAGCTTTTACCATCTCTTCCACCTTCTACATCTATATGCGAAACGAATATAGTCCACAAATGTTTCATAAAAGTGGATAACGTAATTGATTAAATTGTATTGCCGCATGTATGTGTATTTGGTTACTCAGTGCCTCTGTTTTGTTTTTTAGCTCATAAATCACTCTGAATACATTGTACAGTGACTTTTACTTGGCTAACAGACAAGAGATGTACTTACTCATATTTGAAGGGAGGCAATGAACTGATGATAATGATGGATGGAAAGAGAATACCAGAGAGGTACAAATACTGTCAGGCATCAAGTATGCACGCTCCAGTTCTTTGAAAAAGGTGGACAAACTTGCCCCTTTGCAGTACTTCAGAATATGAGTGCCTTCTTGGCAAATGTCTTACATTAAATAAAGAACAAGGAATAAATTGCTTGTTTAAATGACACCTGGCATTCTGCCTATAACCTTTTGCATGATGTTCCTGTATCTGTGTGTTGTTATCAAGGGAAATCTTGGAGCTTTGTTTTGCTAAATCATCCGCGTGTTTAAGTTACTTTTAAAAATATTACAATGAATTCCATTTTGATGACATTTTAAGATTAAGTTCAGCTTGTCTAAGGCCTTAGGGTGGAACAAAAAACCTGTATGTTAAAACAGCTAGGGAGAAATGAAGAGTCACAATCAGTGGAAAGAACAATCTTGTTACCACAAATAAGAAATGAACTGAGTCACAGATTTTAAATAAACCTGATTAATAGCATAGTCTTTACAATACCTAATTTCCTTTAAACTAGCAGATTTTAGTAAATCCACAAAAACTTCCAGCTGGGAACTGAAATGCCAGCTAAAGTTCTCTTTCAATGAGGGCTCACTTAGGGAAGATGAAGTAGAAATTTGAACTTCTATCAAGCTCTACCAAAGTTGTAGACTCCCTTCACATGCACTTAGTATTAACTGCGCTTCCATTTAATTTTCAGTGTTTCCGCAGTAACTTTTCTACAATAATGTGCTTAGGGTAGATTTTGCTACACATGCTGTATCCTAAGTGCGTATGTAAAAAAACACTGCATCTGTTGTAATGGGATGAAGACAATACTCATCATGAAATCCATTTAGTAAGATGCTTAAAATTAAGAAGAAAATTTTGTTCTTAAATTTTCAGCATTCTCTCCATTTATGCAGCTGATTCTGTGGACTCCCAGTAGATTTTAGCTGGCTTACTCCTAAACAGCTCTTCTCTATTGCTACCTTAGTGCCCTGATTTAATCAGATAAGGAGACAGAGAGTTCTTTGTGACATTAATGTATATTTAATCCAGATCATTACTTTAGTAGTTTGGCCTCAATCTTCTTCCAAGGACTATAGCACACACCCTAGTCATGTCCTGTCATGTCTTTTGCTCTTTCTCTAACGTCTCCTTCCCTCATTCTGACAGGTAATTTAGAAAGCCTGCCACATATCTCCCTTGCACCTAATTCCACTGGATGTGAATGAATTGAGAGATGGAATGTAGTGGAACAAAACAATCTGTAGCATGTTTGAGTATTTTAATAAATATTTTAAAGTATTTGTGTTGGCATCACAAAAAAAATTCCTAAGTATTAGCAATGTAGTCCAGAGCACTACTGTGATTTTGCCAGGAAATAACACATTGTTATTTCCTTGAGATTTTTTTAATATTTAAATGAATAATTCTCTGCTTTTCTGCTACTGTAGAAGTAAAAGGAATTGATATCCAACATATGTTTGCTTGGGGATAAAATAAAGGTATGACAGAGTGTTAAAAAGCAAGTGTGAAATGTTAGCGAAGCTTAAAACCCTTGCTAAATCCCTAGATCAGTACATAACACAGTCAGCTGTAATCTGCAATGATGTATTGCTCAGAAAACCAGCAAAAAAAAAAAAAAAAAAAAAAAAAAAAAGCAGGTGTCAAAGCAGGCACCTATAGAAATCAATAAACCACATAAATTAGGAAGTGATACTTCATCTTAAAATGTATGGACATATGCAATGCCTCATTTATTTCACAGGTCTGAGCAGGGCACTTGCAAGGTGATGGGAAGTCAAAGCACAGACTGGAAGGATTAAACTGGGTTTAAACTGGCAGAGGGGAGATTTAGACTAGAAGTTAGGAGGAAGTTCTTTCCAGTGAGGGTGGTGAGACACTGGAACAGGTTGCCCAGGGAGGTTGTGGATGCTCCCTCCCTGGAGGTGTTCAAGGCCAGGTTGGAGGAGGCCTTGAGTGAGCTGTACTAGTGGGAGGTGTCCTTGCCTATGGCAGGGGGTTGGAACTAGATGATCCTTGAGGTCCCTTCCAACCTTACCATTCTATGATTCTATGATTAGATTGTTAGGACTGGTGTTGAAACTACTCGTATCAGTGACACTTCTTATGCTGACTTACAGCAGATCGTTAATTGGCCCCTGAATTATGTATACAGAAACCTGGATAGATATCCCTTAATTCTTCCAACCTATTGCTCATAAATGTAATTTTTGCAACTAATCAATTCTGCCACTGGTATACTGGCTTCAGAAAAGAAACTACTATCTGAAACTAGAAAAACATCTAATTACACTGAGTTCAGAGCAGGTTGCTATTTTGTAGGTTCGTTAAAGTATCTCAAAGTGATGAAACATTTACTTTTATTGCTAAAATGTTCATATTCTTCTAGAATTCAACAGCAAAGAGACAGTTTTATAGCAAAAAAAAAAAAATCTTGGATGCAAATACTTCCAATCTGCAGCTGCATATGGAAGAGCTACTTTTATCCTTTTCCTATATTTCAAACCATCATTCTCCCACATGTTCTGTATTCTGATGATCTACCATTATTCACTCAATTTGGAAAAAAAAAGAAAAAGGATATATTTTATATTGAATTTTCCTTCCTTTGTATATTGCCTTCCTGTTAATTTGGTTTTTACATTTTAGTGCAGTGTAATTCTCATACAAAAAAATGGAATTTAACTTTCAAAACTATATTTTCCCCTTAAGTTTGAAACTGGGAACAGGAGAAGGAAAAAAAAAAAATCCTTATTATACTCAGTCTTTTAAAACCTCAGGAGAGCCAGAAGTCTCCAAGAGTTCACTATTTTTAAAAAGAGATTAATTCTTTCTCTTTCTCTAAAGCAATGATTTAATATGGCAGATCTTTTGAGTTTTTCTGTAACCAGGGATCAGAATTTATTTTTTTTTCCCCCTTTACAGTAACGAACAACCACAGAGATACTGACTCAGCTTGACAATGTTTATAGTAGGCGTTATTCAAACTATAATATAAATGATTTTGACATATGAAGTCAGTTGCAGAAAGAGTTTAAGAGGCTCTTTAATCAGCGATGAGGAATCGTTCACGAGATAACTGTAATTCACATGGCACTCTGCAGTGCAGAGCTGGTTTGGCCAGGTGCCCAAATTCGCTTCATCATACTCTTAAGTTTAATTAGACTGTGTAGACCAATGGATGACAAAGCCGAAAGGGGCTATTGGGATCATCCACGCTGACCTCCTTTGCAGCATGGGCTGAAGACCTCTGCTGAATAAACCCCCACTCCAAGAACAAAAAGCCTTTTCAGGCAGTCGCTTTTGTTTTTAAAATTGTGGTGATAAGTTGTAACGAGCAGTACCACTGACCCAGTGTTTCCTGACTTACACTTGTTCAAGTTATCTTCCTTACTTGAAGCTTTATATCAGCTAAAACCAGCCTTCCGTCTCCACCGCCTGCCCACTGACAAGGCTCCTGGGGAGGCTTGGCTGGCCGTGGGCTATTTCTGGGCCCAGCTGGTGGGGTAAAGGTTGCCTTCCCTTGCTGTGTTCTCCACCGACTCTCAGTGCTCTGGTGGCTTCCTCAGAGTCTGCAGCCACACCAAGGTGTCAGGATGGGAGCAGGCTATGCAGGGGGTACTTTTCTTCTTTCTTATTTCCCCACCCTCAGAAACAAGGAGTTTTAGTACTAATCTTTCAGCCCTGCAGCACATGGTTGGCACCTTCACAACGTTTAGCAGTGTGGATCTGTGGGTGGAGGTGTCATGGCTGTGACCGAATTCTCATCAGGACCTAGCCCTTCTCAGGAGACCAGTTGCTGTCTGTCTTTTCAAATAAACTGTGTGCACATGTAAGAGCCAAGTGGCTCCACATGACACCAGAACAGGTCTCTCCTTAAATAAGATGCCCCGATAGGCAGTATTTTGGATAGAGCCCAGGAAGATAGTAGGCCGTTTGAGCTCAATTTTATGACTGCGTTTAATTAGTCAACAACTTACTGAAGTATATATGCCCACATGGAGAATGTAAGCCTATTTTATAAGTGAGATTGCCATTGAAATTTAATAGGCATGCAAGAGTATAAAGGGATTCCATATAAGTGTCCTTCCAGTATCTGAAGGGGGCCTACAAGAAGGCTGGGGAGGGACTATTTACAAGGTCTTGCAATGACAGGACTAGGGGCAATGGGTTTGAACTGGCAGAGGGGAGGTTTAAACCAGATGTTACAAGAAGTTTTGTACAGTTTGGGTGGTGAGACACTGGAACAGGCTTCCCAGGGAGGTTGCGGTTACTCCCTCCCTGGAGGTGTTCAAGGCCAGGTCGAATGAAGCCTTGAGTGAGCTGTACTAGTGGAAGGTGTCCCTGCCTATGGCAGGGGGTTGGAACTAGATGACCCTTGAGGTCCCTTCCAACCTTACCATTCTATGATTCTATAACAGACTGGCTCCTGATGGCCACACTTGTCAATGGTACTGACAGGAAGTATCAAATAACTGTTAATAAATGCTTTTCTGCCTTTCAATGGCAACCAGTGCAGATACTCGGAAAACCAATGGTGTGCACTTCAGCTAGCTTAATAAGCATGCTGGCAGCTCTCTTTCTAGATCATCAAACTTAAAATTTACGCTCTGTTCTCCATGCCCTGATTCCAGTGAGGACTGGGAGCAGGCAAATCTGCCTACTA
>VWZE01011224.1:4399-22819 GCA_013396675.1 Eubucco bourcierii
GAGGGGAGATTTAGACTGGATGTTAGGAGAAAGTTGTTTGCAGTGAGGGTGGTGAGACACTGGAACAGGTTGCCCAAGGAGGTTGTGTCTGCTCCCTCACTGGAGGTGTTGAAGGCCAGGTTGGATGAGGCCTTGAGTGAGCAGTACTAGTGGGAGATGTCCCTGCCTATGGCAGGGGTTTGGAACTAGATGATCCTTGAGGTCCCTTCCAACCTTACCATTCTATGATTCTATGATTCTATGATTTAAGTTAGTATTTACTGCACTAATATAACTCTCAGCAGGGAGTAATAAATTTTCTTTTCTAGCATTGTGTAATGTAGACAATTCCTCTTACAGTTTTAGTTAATGAAAGACACTTTTCCACATTTTCTTCCAAAAACTGTTGTGTAACATCCTTGTGTGCTGTAAATAGCTTCCCACTTCCATCTGCTGCCTCAAGTGTCTTCACTAAAGTGTTTCAGTTCGTAAAGTGTTTGCTTTGTAGTTCTGGGCAAAATATTTGTTAGCCTTGTCACCGTGCATCATCTCTTCCAGGCTACAGCTGCCAATAAATACCAAGCAGTGACATGTAAATGTTATACTGTAAATACAAATACATTCTTGCTAGTTAATGAGCCATCCAATACCGTACATGTAAAAAATACATTTTAATGAAGACATTTCACAACACATTGGACATCATTCATCTAAGGAGTGTTCTACTCCACCAAAGGGATGAACAGCATGGCTGCATTAGTAATTGACATAGTTTTCTTGTGTGATTTTATGGCAGTTGATGAAAAGAGTAAAACAATAGTAAGCCCAAGAGTCCCCCAAATTCTATGGCACACAACATGATTAACCATCTGATCTGAGTACCTTTCACTCAGTGCTTTGTGAGAAAACAAACCCTAAAGGTCCTCTAAATAAGATATGGATAACAATCATTCTTGACTTAAATTGACTTTGCAGTTCTAGAATCATAGAATCATAACACGGTAAGGTTGGAAGGGACCTCAAGGATGAGCCAGTTCCAACCCCTTGCCATAGGCAGGGACACCTCCCACTAGTACAGTTCACTCATGGCCCCATCCAACCTGGCCTTGAACCCCTCCAGGGAGAGAGCAGCCACAACCTCCCTGGGCAACCTGTGNCCCCTTCAGATACTGGAAGGCTACTATCAGGTCCCCTCGAAGCCTTCTGTTCTCCAGGCTGAAGAGCCCCAACTCTCTCAGCCTGTCCTCATAGCAGAGCTGCTCCAGCCCTCTGATCATCTTTGTGGCCCTCCTCTGGACCCGCTCCAACACTTCCATGTCCTTCCTGTGCTGGGGGCTCCAGAACTGCACACAGTACTCCAGGTGGAGTCTGACAAGAGCAGAGTAAAGGGGCAGAATCCCCTCCCTTGCCCTGCGGCCCACACTGCTCTTCCTGCAGGTCCAACACTCAGTTGCTGTCTGGGCTGCACTCACACTGCAGGTTCATGTTGAACTTTTCATCAATGCAGACTCCAAGGTCCTCTTCCTCAGGGCTGCTCTCAGCCATTCACCACCCAGCTTGTATTTGTGCTTGGGATTGTGCCTATCCGGGTGCAGGACCTTACACTTGGCCTTGTTGAATTTCATATTGACAGAAACATATTAAAATGATGAATTAGAGTTTATCATGGCTAGCTGCTACTACAGATAATTCCAAAAGGTGACTTTTACCCATAATAGCCACTGCCACAGTTCCCAGTATAATTAAAATTATCCAAGGTATTTTGAGTGATGCCCAGGAATTCTGAAATATGTTTTTTATTGGGTTTGTATGTCAAGGTTTTGATATCAAGGGGACTAGAGGAAGAGTTTCAGTGAGAAGCTGCTAGATGCTTCCCCTATGTCTGACAGAGTCAATACCAGCTGGCTACAGCCAAGCTCGTCAGTGATAGTAATAGCACCTCTGGGATAATATATTTTAGAAGAGGGGAACAGTTGCTGTGCAACAACAATTGCATCTGGTAGAGATGAGCAAGTATGCGAGAGAAACAACTCTGTAGGCACTAAAGTGAGAGAGGAAGGAGAGAGGGGAGCTACTCCAAGCACTGGGGCAGAGATTCCCCTGCAGTCTGGTGAGTCAGGTGGCACAGACATCCCATGCGTGGTTACCTGGAGGTGTCTGTGATGGTGTGGGATGCTCATGCTGGAGCAGACTTCTGCCATGAGCTGTGTCCCTGTGGAGGAAGGGAGTCTGGACTGGAGCAGGTTTGGTGGCAAGACTTGTGATCCTGTGGTGGATGCACAGTGGAGAAGCCTGTTCCTGAAGAACCACACTGTGGATAGGACCCACATTAGAGCAGTTCATGAAGAACTGCAGCCCACAGGAAGGAGTCAAGTTAGGTAAGCTCATGGAGGACTGTCTCCTGGGGGTGCGATGCCATGCTGGAGTAGAGGCAGAGTGTGAGGAGGAAGGAGCAGCAGAGACAAAGCATTATGAAATAGCTAAAACTCCTGTTCTCTATCTCCCTTCACTGCTGAAGCAGGACACAGAGAAACTGGGAGTGAAGTTGAACTGGAGAATTAAGGGAGGGATGAGGAAAAGGTGGCTTTAGATTTGTTCTTGTTTCTCATTATCCTAGTCTGGTATTAAAGGGTTAATAAATTTCCCCAAGCTGAGTGGTTCTGTCTGTGATTGTAATTGCTGAGTGATCTCCCTGTTCTTATCTCAACCCATGAGCCTCTCACTGTATTTTCTCTTCTCTGGCCAGCTGAAAAGAGGGAGTGATGGAGCAGCTGGGTGGGCAGCTAACATCCAGCCAAGGTTAACTCACCACATTGCTGATAGTGCAGTGACTCAGACTTCTACAGTCCTGTTCCAGCCCAGCAAGCTGATCAGACACTGTAATTACTGCACCGTTTCTGTAATGGTTACAGTTCCTAGCCTTGGATTGACTGGATTGCTTTGCTGGGTGCTGTTTCAAAGAATGTGAAGTCTTACCAATCTCATGCATAGAAGTTTCTAAATAAATTCTAGAACTGTTGGAGTGGGTCCAGAAGAGGCCATGAAGACGCTCAGAGGGTTGGAGCAGCTCTGCTATAGAGACAGGCTGAGAGAGTTGGGGCTCTGCAGCCTGCAGAAGAGAAGGTTTCAAGGAGACCATAGAGTAGCCTTCCAGTATCTGAAGGGGGCTACAAGAAGGCTGGGGAGGGACTATTGACAAGATCTGGTAATGGCAGGACAAGGGGAATGGGTTTAAACTGGCAGAGGGGAGATTTAGACTGGATGTTAGGAGGAAGTTCTTTGCAGTGAGGGTGGTGAGACACTGGCACAGGTTGCCCAGGGAGGTTGTGGCTGCTCCCTCCCTGGATGTGTTGAAGGCCAGGTTGGAGGAGGTCTTGAGTGAGCTGTACTAGTGGGAGGTGTCCCTGCCTATGGCAGGGGGCTGGAACTAGATAAACTTTGATGTCCCTTCCAACCTTGCCATTCTGTGATTCTAAGACTTACGTCCTTGAAGTAGCAATTAATAAGTATATTATTAGCAAGGTGGATAACATTATACCACTTACTAGAAAACAATAAAAGGAGAGAGAGCTCTCAGGAGGTCATCTAGGCCATCAAACTACCCCAAAGAGGGATCGCCAATGCCAGCTTCATTCCTGAGATTTGCTTCATCTACCCTTTAAAATTTCTGATTAGGGGAACTTCACAATCTCTTTGGGCCATGCAGGGTACTGCTTTATTGTCTTTATTATTAAAATGCTGTAAGCATCTGATCTGTGTCTTCCTTGCTGTAGTTTAATTCAAGTACTTCTTTTGCAGTTTGAAAGCAACACAACAACAGACTGCTCCTGATTTGTGCAGGGCTCAGAAACACCACTTTGAATACTTAACATATATACCCCTTGTCTTCTCTTATTTAATCAGCTTTGATTAATGTTCTCATGTGTCATACTCCTGAGATCTCTAAATATTTTTGTTATTCTCCAGCATAATCTCCTCCTTTGTGAAGACGCCTCAGAATGATAAAGTATTTCAGGTAAGGCCTTGACAACACTGAAGGGAATAAAAGAATCACTTTGCACAGCTCAAACTGTTTATAAATTCTGCCATGGTGTTTACTTCTGGCACAGTAGGATGGCTTCACTAGGAACTGTTGCTCCTGTGTACCTTATTATTATCAACCTTATTTATGCAAGAGAGTTTCTTTAATCCTTGTTACCGCTTTCCCATTTTTGTGGAGCTGAGTATCTTTGTTTACAAGAAGCAACATCTTGCTCATTTCTATTGAGTCACTTTTTCTCATCAGGAACAACAGAGGAATCTATCAAAATAACTCCTTTCTCTTCTTCTTCTCCAGCAGTCTGGAAGTCTTCTTCCTTTTACTGTTTTCTAGTAAGTGGTATAATGTTATTCACCTTGCTAATAATATACTTATTAATTGCTACTCCAAGGAGGTAAGTCTTAGAATGACAGAATGGTTTAGGTTGGAAGGGACCTCAAAGCACCCTCAAAGCTCATCTAGTCCCAACCCCCCCACCACATGCAGGGACCCCTCCCACTAGTACAGCTCACTCAAGGCCTCCTCCAACCTGGACTTGAACCCCTCCAGGGAGGGAGCAGCCACAACCTCCCTGGGCAACCTGTGCCAGTGTCTCACCACCCTCACTGCAAAGAACTTCCTCCTAACATCCAGTTTAAATCTCCCCTCTGCCAGTTTAAGCCCATTGCCCCTTGTCCTGTCATTAAAAGACCTTGTCAATAGTCCCTCCCCAGCACTCCTGTAGGTCACCTTGTGCTGGTTTGTAGCTAATTGGAATATTTCAATGAGAAAAATTATATTATAGACTGTGAAAAGAAAGCAGTGTTGATGCCTGCTTCACTCACAGGTTTGCTGAGATATATAAAAGCAAGGACACAAACATACATAAGGCAGTCAGTGCCTCCATGGTTTCTGCTGTATTAACTGCTTTTGCTTGACCTTGCACATAACCCAACCAATCATTTTGCTTCTAACCCCCCTTGCTGATTCTTCCAACACACCTTGTACATAAAGCAGGCTCTGGGATAAGGGAGGGGTTGTAAAGAAAGTGGAATGGTGGTTGAGAGCCCCTCCTGGGCACTCCAATTGCCAGGAGGGGTATTGTGTTTCTACATTACTTTTAACTTGTATTTTTAATTTGTATTGTATTTAACTTTTAACTTGTATTATAATTTCTGTATATAGTTATAAGTACTTGTGATATGTGGTAGATATCTGCTTGTATATCATGCTAAGCTGTGAATATAAAGCTTCATTCCTTAACTCCCATCTGGCTGAGTCTAGTCTGGGTGGTTTCATTGTATGTGTGTGTGAATAGGTAACTCCCAGAACCACTACACTCCTTCAGATACAGACTGGTGTAGCTGGTTTCAGTCTGTCCTCTTGCTCTGACAGTGACCCACTGACAACCACCTGTAAATGGTTCCCCAAGGACTTGTGCATCCACCACAACTGTTTTACATAGCCTGCATCTCTAGCCAGTGTCCTTCCTGAAAGTGCAAAGAGAGCCTGGTGGTGGTGCAGATACACCACAGCATTGCTGCTTTTCCATCCTTTAGGCCTGGTCTTCTGTAGAAGGGAACTGGAAAGCTTTTAAAGAAGGAGTTAATCTTATGTTTTGTGCTTTTATACCTGTGCTGGTTCAGCCTGGAATAGTGACATTCTCACCCAGGTAACATATGGATTTCCAGAATTCTAGAGGTGACTTATGGGAACAAAGACTGAAATATCTCTACTTTTGGTTATTTGGTAATTAACCAATCAAAAGGAAGAGTCAGAGAACTCCTCCAGACTTTTAAACTCACATGAAGAGATTTAAACACGAGAAAAAAAAAAAAAAACCCCACTTATCTGCAAAATCTTTATAACCTTCTCCTGAATCTCTGTGTTTATGTTAAGATTCAGTTTAGAGTTGTTTGATACCAAAGATAATAGAAGTTGTGGAGACTCCAGCCCTGGATGTGCTCAAAAACAGGTTGGGTGGATCCTTGAGCACCCTATTCTAACAGAAGGTGTCTCTGCCCCTGGCAAGGGGGAGTGGAAGTAGATGATCTTTAAGGTCCCTTCCAATCATTCTACAATTCTTTGATTCTGCCTCTATGTTCTCCCACATACTCATGTCAGTGCCTTCCAGCAGCTCATAACCAGATGACCAACACACAGGGCGTACAGGTATCTCATTTTTAATTGCCTAAGAATGGATGATTAAGAGAAATTTGCACAAATCTATTCTTCACTCTCCTGCCTCTAAACCACATCTGTTAGTTTTAAATTATCTTTGTTGTAATATTTTTTTTCTTCCCTTGTTCATGACTAAGCAAATCCAACAGTTAAAAACAAGTGCGGAGGTAATAACTACAAACACAGTGCAGAAGACTCTGACTGAGTGCCTCGCTTTTTGCCCTGTCCTCTTTTAGATTCTGGAAAGGGTCAGGGTCAGGATATTTCCACTCGAAGTAAGATAGGATGAGTGCCCAGAATGGCCTCTTGTGCTGCAAGTTCATCCCCTTAGAATCATAGAATCATAGAATGGTAAGGTTGGAAGGGACCTCAAGGATCAGACAGTTCCAACCCCCTGACATAGGCAGGGACACCTCCCACTAGTACAGGTTACTCAAGGCCTCATCCAATCTGGCCTTGAACACCTCCAGGGAGGGAGGAGCCACAACCTCTCTGGGCAACCTGTGCCAGTGCCTCATCACCCTCACTGTAAAGAACTTCCTCCTGACATCCAGTCTAAATCTCCCCTCTGCCAGTTTAAGCCCATTGCCCCTTGTCCTGTCATTGCAGGACCTTGTAAATAATCCTTCCCCAGCATTCCTGTAGGCCCCCTTCAGATACTGGAAGGCTACTATCAGGTCCCCTCGAAGCCTTCTCTTCTCCAGGCTGAAGAGCCCCAACTCCCTCAGCCTGTCCTCATAGGAGAGCTGCTCCAGCCCTCTGATCATCTTTGTGGCCCTCCTCTGGACCCGCTCCAACACTTCCATGTCCTTCCTGTGCTGAGGGTTCCAGAACTGCACACAGTACTCCAGGTGGGGTCTGACGAGAGCAGAGTAAAGGGGCAGAATCACCTCCCTTGCTCTGCTGGCCACGCTTCTCTTGATGCAGCCTAGGACTCGGTTGGCTGTCTGGGCTGCATGTGCACACTGCAGGCTCATGTTGAGCTTTTCATCAACCCAGACTCCAAGGTCCTTTTCCTCAGGGCTGCTCTCCAGCCATTCACCACCCAGCCTGTATTTGTGCTTGGGATTGTGCCTACCCAGGTGCAGGACCTTACACTTGGCCTTATTGAATTTCATCAGGTTGGCCTGGGCCCAACTCTCCAGCCTGTCCAGGTCCCTCTGGATGGCATCCCTGCCCTCTAGCAAGTCGACTGTGCCACACAGCTTGGTGTCATCTGCAAACTTGCTGAGGGTGCACTCCATTCCTCTGTCCATGTCACTGACAAAGATGTTAAACAGCACTGGTCCCAGCACTGACCCCTGAGGGACACCACTTGTCACTGGTCTCCAGGTGGACATTGTGCCGTTGATCGCCACTCTCTGGGTTCGACCATCCAGCCAATTCCTTATCCAGCGAGTGGTCCATCCATCAAGTCCATGCTTTTCCAGTTTGGTGACCAGGATGTCATGTGGGACAGAGTCAAATGCTTTACTCAGGTCCAGGTAGATGACATCAGCTGCCTTTCCCTTGTCCACTGTCGCTGTGACTTCATCATAGAAAGCCACTAAATTTGTCAGGCAAGATCTGCCCTTGGTGCAGCCATTGCTGGTTCCCAGCAATCACCTCTGCTTTGTTTTCCATTTGCCTTAGCAGGACTTTCAGCAGGATCTGCTCCATGATCTTGCCAGGCACAGAGGTGAGGCTGACTGCTCTGTAGTTTCCAGGGTCATTCTTTTTACCCTTCTTGAAGATGGGTGTTATGTTGCCTTGTGCTCACTTGAGCCACCTGCTCTAGAAGTTCCCCCATTTTGCAGGCAGGTGATTGACTTATCCCCCCTGCTAGGTCAGGCCTCCCCAAACCACATCACTGTGTGAAGGTGAGGGCACTGTTCTGACACAGCCATAACTCTTGTGGTATGAGCATTTCTTGTGCTGCTTTGGACAACCCAGGAGTGAGAAAAGAACATCTCTGCTCTACCAAAGCATGGCTCTGCCATTTTGTCACAGTTGTCATTTTGCTAATGATATAAATCTTGCAATCATTAGGCAGCTGAAACCCCATCTTCCTGGCCACCCAGAAGCTTCTCAAGGGCCCTTCTATATGTTTGGTACATATGGTACAGTGCCTATGTAGCTATCCTTGATGTTTGTCTGCACCAAAGCTACTTCAAATGAATCCAGATTGGGTTTGGTATGTTATCTGAGTAGCTGTGAACAAAACTGTCCTGTGTGCAGTTCTGGAGCCCTCAGCACAGGAAGGACATGGAACTGCTGGAGTGGGTCCAGAGGAGGGCCACAAAGATGCTCAGAGGGTTGGAGCAGCTCTGCTATGAGGACAGACTGAGAGAGTTGGGGTTCTGCAGACTGGAGAAGAGAAGGCTTCCAGGAGACCTGATAGTAGCCTTCCAGTATCTGAAGGGGGCCTACAGGAAGGCTGGGGAGGGACTATTGACAAGGTCTTGGAATGACAGGACAAGGGGAATGGGTTTGAACTGGCAGAGGGGAGATTTAGACTGGATGTTAGGAGGAAGTTCTTTACAGTGAGGGTGGTGAGGCACTGGAACAGGTTGCCCAGGGAGGTTGTGGCTGCTCCCTCCCTGGAGGTGTTGAAGGCCAGGTTGGACAAGGCCTTGAGTGAGCTGTACTAGTGGGAGGTGTCCCTGCCTATGGCAGGGGCTTGGAATTAGATGATCCTTGAGGTCCCTTCCAACNCTTTGCTTATGTTTGCAGCTTGGCCACAACAACCTGGGACACACATCTGATCACAGCTCTGGCCATGCTTTCAGCCACACTTCTAATATGTGGCTTGATAATTTACAAACTCCTTTCAAAAAATGATACAGCTTTTGAAAAAAGGCTGCAGAACATACCTCTAATAGCTTTATCAATGATCTAGATAGGGAATTGAGTGCTCCCTCAGTAGGTATGCAGATGACTCTCAATTGGGTGGGATTGTTCACAGGATCACACAGGGTGTTGGGAGTTGTAAGGGACCTCCATAGATCATCAAGTCCAAGCCCCCTGCCAGAGCAAGACCATAGAATCTAGGTCAAGTCACACTGGAATGTATCCAAACAAGACTTGAAAGTCTCCAGAGAAAGAGACTCCACAACCTTTCTGGGCAGCCTGTTCCAGTGCTCCAAGACCCTTACAGTAAAGAAGTTCTTCCTCATGTTGAGATGGATCCTCCTGTGCTGTAGTTTATAACCATTACCCCTTGTCCTATCACAGGGTGCAACTGAGAAGAGTTTGTCCCCTCCCTCTTCATTCCCAGGCCTCAGATATTTATAAGCATTGATTTGATCCCCTCTCAGTCTTCTGTTCACCAGACAAAAAAGCCCCAGGCACCACATCCTCTCCTCATAGGGCAGTGCTCCCGCTCCAGAGTGTTGACCTCCTTGAGGACAGGAAGACTCTGCAAAGAGATCTGAACAGGATGGATTGAGGGGAGGAGGTCAGTTGTAAGATGTTTAACAAAGCCATGCGATGGATCCTGTACTTGGGTCACACCAATCCTTTACAATGCTACACACTTGGCACGGAGCGGATGGAAAGCTGCACAGCAGAAAAGGACCTGGGGTGCTGGTTGGCTACTGTCTGCACATGAATCAGCACTGTGCTCAGGTGGCCAGGAAGGTCTATCACCAGGAATAGTGTGGCCAGCAGGAGCTGGGAAGCATTGGTAAGGCTGCACCTCAAATTCTGGGTTCAGTTTTGGGGCCCTCACTTCCAGAAACACATTGAGGTGCTGGAACGTGTCCAGAAAAGGACAGCAAAGCTGGGGAAATGTCTAGGGAACAGGTTTTATGAGGAACAGTTGAGGGTACGATCTCCAGATTGTTTAATCTGGTGAAGAGGAGGCTGAGGGGAGACCTTATTGCTCCCTACAACTACCTGGAATGCGAGGCGATGGCGAGGTCAAGGTTCCACCTCTTCTCTCTAGCACCAGGTAACAGGACAAGAGGAAATTACAGTATCACAGTATCACAGTATCATCAGGGCTGGAAGAGACCTCAAAGATCATCAAGTCCAACCCGTTCCCCCAGACCTCAAGACTAGACCATGGCACCAAGTGCCATGTCCAAATGCGCCTTGAACACCTCCAGGCATGGTGACTCCACCACCTCCATGGGCAGCCCATTCCAGCAGTCAATGACTCTCTCAGTCAACAACTTTCTCCTCACCTCCAGCCTAAACTTCCCCTGGCACAGCTTGAGACTGTGTCCTCAATTGTGCCAGAGGAGGTTTAGACTGGATATTAGGAAAAAATTCTTTATAGGAGGAGTTGTCAGGCAGTGCAATAAATTGCCCAGGAAGGTGATGGACTTCACTGTCCCTGGAGGCATGCAGGAAATACATGTACATGGCACTGCAGAACATGGTTTGACAGGCAGGATGCTGTTGAGTTGATGGTTGAACTCGATGGCCTTTTCCAACCAAAACAATTCTATTATTCTATTGTACTCCACCCGGGTTCTTTAATAATTCATCTAAAAGGTGGAGATCACTTAAATTTTTTTGCTAGTTCCTTGACCACCATTCTTTACTAATGATGCTGCACTTCCTTACAATATCATTAGAAACTGCCAGAGCAGCATAGAATCATAGAATCATAGAATCATAGAATCCTAGAATGGTAAGGTTGGAATGGACCTCAAGGATCATCTAGTTCCAACTCCATGACATAGGCAGGGACACCTCCCACTAGTACAGCTCACTCAAGGCCTCATCCAACCTGGCCTTCAATAGTTCCAGGGAGGCAGCAGCCACAAAAAACCTCCCTGGGCAACCTCTTCCAGTGTCTCACCACCCTCAATGGAAAGAACTTTCTCCTAAAATCCAGTCTAAATCTCCCCTCTGCCAGTTCAAGCCCCTTGTCCTGTCATTGCAAGACCTTGTCAATAGCCCTCCCCAGCCTTCCTGTAGGTCCCCTTCAGATACTGGAAGGCTACTATCAGGTCCCCTCGAAGCCTTCTCTTCTCCAGGCTGCAGAGCTCCAACTCTCTCAGCCTGTCCTCATAGCAAAGCTGCTCCAGCCCTCTGAGCATCTTCTCTGGACCCACTCCAGCAGTTCCATGTCCTTCCTGTGCTGAGGGCTCCAGAACTGCACACAGTACACAACCTCCCTGGGAAACCTGTTCCAGTGTGTCCCCAACTTCATGGTTTTCCTTCTGTCGTGAAATAAGAAATGCTTGTTTCAATTTGCTTTTCTTGCAGTGCTGCCTGTATCAATATGAGTTTGGCTCACTGACACATAATGAAGCTTGCACTGTGTCACAGTAATGATCTCATTGCCACTGCCATTTGCCAGAACACAGTATGATGATGGAACCAATAAATCCCCAACCAACTGTTGCTCAACAGGGATTTGTGCAGTGGTGGGTCGAGATAGACCTTCTATGCATTTCACCTGAAAAGGGAAGCTGTCACTGGCAATCCCAGGAGTAGCTTTACAAAAAGTGCAAGATTTTCCATCTGTTTGAAGCTTTGTTTTCCTAATTGCAGGATTGAAGACCAGGCCTATGGCTGGTCAACAGTTAAAGCTCAGTTGCTGGAACTATTAAGTGTTTATACATTCCAGAAATGTGCATATGGACAGCTAATAGAATTGCCACAAAGAATAATGCCATGTCTTACCCAGCAGCACTATTAATATTATCCCAGCTGTCAGCGTATTGTATTTCTGCAAAGGCCACCTCCCACAGGCCTGACAGCTCCCAGGGGCTTTGAATAGCTGCTTGGTAAAGTTCAAACTGGCGTTTTGTGGGGAAATTCTGGTGCAAGCATTGTTGGGGAGCATGATGTAAAAACCACAGTTTAGCATCCTTCTTTTTGTCTCACTCTGGTTCCAACTGCTAAACATCATGGATTTGAGAAGCTTTTATGCAGCTGTTAAATTTTTAGGGTCGGCAACACCACTTTACAAACAGCTGTTCATTCCTTCCTTGCCTCCTTACTGCTAGAAACTTTATAATTTTGCAGATTCTGTCTTCAGCAGAATCCACTTTTTAAAGGTCACTGGAATAAAATACCCTCTTGATAGCCCGGTGACTGGAGTCATTCAGCAGTACATGGCTACCTGACCCTTTCTCACAGTTTCAGTTGCTAGCAGTGAACCTCTGCTCATAACTGTTGTAGATTTTTTTCTTTTGCTCCACTCTTCCTCACATGGTCTTCCTTTCTGTATGGAGGAAGATTTACTCTAAAGTTTACACCGTCAGGCATGCTTTTCCAAATCACAGAACCATAGAATCAATCACAGAATGGTTTAGGTTGGAAGGGACCTCAAAGATCATCCAGTTCCAACCTTCACCACTGGCAGGGACACCTCCCACTAGAACAGGTTGCTGAAGGTCTCATCCAATCTGGCCTTGAACACCTCCAGGAAGGGAGTAGCCACAACCTCCCTGCAGAACTTAGAGGTTTCACATCCACAAGTCTGACTCTTTACAGTACTACAGAAACTGCAGTTGTAGCTCTTTATTACAAACTCCAGTAGCACACTGACGTAGCCAAGGGTAAGTGTGCTGTAAAACATCTCCACGTCTTGGTTTCAGAGGTCTCTATTCATTATTAGTAGCAAAATAGTGAAGATTACTTTAACAGCTTGTCAAAAAGCTAGTTTTAACACAAGCAAGTTTAAAAACATCCCTTGCCTGTTTGGTCTGTAATTCTGGAGGCAGCAAAAATGACTTCAGAAGCCTCAGCTATTTCAGAACCCATTCTGCCTTTCAGACACACAGGCCAGGCAGATTTGCATAATTATGTTCTTCACTATTAAAATGGGCTCAACACTGTTACTCTGTTTACAATACCCCAGATATCTGTTATTTCTAAAGCACTGCTTTGTCACTGCGTACACATGCTGTCATTGTCTTGGTTTACAAGCCATGTGGCCACCTGCTTCCTGGCTGTTATAGAAGGGGGATTTACCACCTCAAAGTTTCCCACTGCCCCAAGACCATAGTAAGTATCTTTTAACAGATGCTGCAGTCTACTAACATGCTGCTAACACATGCACACGGGAAGACAAACATCAGACAATCATTTTAAGTCATGCTTGGTGAAACTTTATTTATTAATTGATCCTTAGGGTGATGGTGACCTGGCCTTCACTGTCACTGCTTCTTTGCTTTCAAAACTGTTGATTTTTTGAAAGCAGGGTCTTTTTTTTTTCTTTTTTTTCTTTTTTTTTTTTTTTTCCAAATCCTATGGTCCACTGCAGAAATAAAACCAGTTCACAGAGTAATTCTGTCTTCTATTTTATCACCCATGACTACATTCTCAAAAAGTGCCATAAAAATCCATACCAACACAAGCACAAGGAAACACACAGCACCCACAGTCCTTCTCATGTTATTACAAGTGGCTGTTTGTACCCTGAGACATCAACAGAGGTTGCCTCCCATCCACTGCAACAAAGTTTTGTTACAGAAATGCTAAACTGTCCTCTTTTCAATGCACATGACCTGTTTAGGGAAATCTTTTATAAGAGTGTGTTTAGAATATGTCACTATAAACATATTTCTGTGAAGTTGTTTTTTTGTTCTGGCTTTCTACTTACAGTAAGTAATGTTGAAGGACTGCCCTAACAGTCCTGCACAGTGGTCTAATTGGTTTGAAGGTAGGTGAAGGGGCCTCGTGGCCAAATTCACACAGAGAATCAGAATGGTAAGGTTGGAAGAGACCTCAAGGATCAGCTAGTTCCAACCCCCTGCCATAGGCAGGGACACCTCCCACTAGTACAGCTCACTCAAGGCCTCATCCAAACTGGCCTTCAACACCTNTCCTGGAAGCCTTCTCTTCTGCAGGCTGCAGAGCCCCAACTCTCTCAGCCTGTCCTCATAGGATGAGAGAGTGAGAGAGAGATGAGAGATCAGAGGTGAGATACCAGAGCCCATAAGGGGTTAGAAGGAAATGAGTAGATGAAGTTCCACAGGGCAGGCAAAGGAGTGAACAGAACGAAGTTGCGAGGCACAGTGAGTGATTTTGTCTATACTTTGACTTTTTATTCCTCTCAGCAAAACCAACAAGTGACATAGACACCACCATTACTTTCTTTTCACAGCCAATGATCTATTTTCTCTCACTAAAGCCTCAAACCAGCACTAGCCCTTTGCCCAATGCATATCTAAATATTTTCATAGCCCTCCACTCTTTCAGTCGTACTCCCCTACCTGTCAATTGATCCTTCCTTTTTAAAATTTTCTTCTCCTTACATTCAAGTTTGACTTTTGTTATTTATTAAACCATTTTTATACACACACTTTATAGTCCATATACTTATAAAGAAGTGTAATTATGCAAAAAAACACACCTATGCATTTTTTACAAACCCACATGTATAAAGAGAAACAAATGTATTTTTTTTTTTTTGGTGTGTATATGTCTATATACATACACAGATACATATGAGAGTCATGGACACATTACTGGGGGAAGCAAAATGGCACAGTGTCAGCTGCCAGTACTTACAGAGGAGTCTAAGACTGCATGGGGCATGGCCATGACCATGACAAAATGGTGACTCTCATGGTCAAACAGAGGATATTAGGGGAAGTTTAGGCTGGAGCTGAGGAGAAAGTTCTTGACTGAGAGAGTCATTGGCTGCTGGAATGGGCTGCCCAGGGAGGTGGTGGAGTCACCGTCCCTGGAGGTGTTCAAGGTAGGTTTGGACATGGCACTTGGTGCCATGGTCTAGTCTTGAGGGGTGTGGTATTGGGTTGGACTTGATGATCTTTGAGGTCTCTTCCAACCTTGGTGATACTGTGATACTGTGATATTAAGAAAAAGTTTTTCACAGAGAGAGTGGTCAGGTACTGAAATGAGCTGCCCAGAGAGGTGGTGGAGCCACCCACCCTGCATATGTTTAAGGGTCATTTGTATATAGTGCTTAGGGATATGGTTTAAGATCATAGAATCATAGAATCATAGAATGGTAAGGTTGGAAGGGACCTCAAGGATCATCTAGTTCCAACCCCCTGCCATAGGCAGGGACACCTCCCACTAGTACAGGTTACTCAAGGCCTCATCCAATCTGGCCTTGAACACATCCAGGGAGGGAGCATCCACAACCTCCCTGGGCAACCTGTTCCAGTGCCTCACCACCCTCACTGTAAAGAACTTCCTCCTAACATCCAGTCTAAATCTCCCCTCTGCCAGTTTAAGCCCATTGCCCCTTGTCCTGTCATTGCAGGACCTTGTAAATAATCCTTCCCCAGCCTTCCTGTAGGCCCCCTTCAGATACTGGAAGGCTACTATCAGGTCCCCTCGAAGCCTTCTCTTCTCCAGGCTGCAGAGCCCCAACTCTCTCAGCCTGTCCTCATAGGAGAGCTGCTCCAGCCCTCTGATCATCTTTGTGGCCCTCCTCTGGACCCACTCCAACACTTCCATGTCCTTCCTGTGCTGAGGGCTCCAGAACTGCACACAGTACTCCAGGTGGGGTCTGACAAGAGCAGAGTAAAGGGGCAGAATCCCCTCCCTTGCCCTGCTGGCCACGCTTCTCTTGATGCAGCCTAGGACTCAGTTGCTGTCTGGGCTGCATGTGCACACTGCAGGCTCATGTTGAGCTTTTCATCAACCCAGACTCCAAGGTCCTTTTCCTCAGGGCTGCTCTCAGCCATTCCCCACCCAGCCTGGAGTTGTGCTTGGGATTGTGCCTACCCAGGTGCAGGACCTTACACTTGGACTTGTTGAATGTCATGAGTTTGGCCTGGGCCCACCTCTGCAGCCTGTCCAGGTCCCTCTGGATGGCATCCCTGCCCTCTAGCAAGTCGACTGCCACACAGCTTGGTGTCATCTGCAAACTTGCTGAGGGTGCACTCCATTCCTCTGTCCATGGCACTGACAAGATGAACCTTGTAGAGTAGGGTCATGAGTCTGACTTGGTGATCCTGAGGGCCTGGATGTTTCTGTGTGATTCTGTGACTTCCTGGACCTGAGGATTCTGATGCTGGGTCATATTGCTGGAAAATGGAGAAGGGCTTTTGAATCAATGGCTATCCAAGTTTTGAGGGGCAGGTTTTCCAGCAGAAGTCAGGTGAATGGGCCCTGCACTTTTACTTAACTGTCACTAATGACCTTTCCCTTGGTTGCAGCCTTTCTTTACCCTCTCCTCACCTTTCTAAATCAAAACATAGATCTATACTGGCATCACTCAAACAAGGAATAAAGTGAGGCATCTGACTTAAAATAATAAAGGAAACAGTGTAAAATAATCACTATATAGGTGATTTATATATGAGTAGTGTTTTAACATATATTAGTCATTGTTGCAGGCAGTTTGGGTTTATTTAACAATACTCAGGTTGAGCAGATATACAATGATTAGAAGATAATGATGATAAAAGACACATGAGGATGGGCTTTTCCTGGAGAGATTAGAAGAAAGATCTTGTATGAAAAATAGCCAGCAACTTACTCTTTATCTTCCTTATATTAAGACAGATTGTTATTATCATAACCAATTACCTTATATAGACAAAGATACTTTATGTTCTCACTTACAAACAAGGGGCTGTATATGGATTGTGCTTTCAGACACCCAGACCTTGTAATTGAAGCTGGCAGGTTAGCAGTTTAGTTAAAACTTCCATCACAGTAGGTAATGTCTCTATTATTGTCTTTAAAATGATTCTGGGGTGTATTAGAAGAGCTCTGGCTAGCAGGTCGAAAGAGGTTCTCCTGCTTCTCTGCTCTGCATTGGTGAGGCTGCATCAGAAGCACTGTGTCCAGATCTGGGCCCCACAGTTCAAGAGGGACATAGAATTGCTTGAGAGAGTCCAGTGCAGAGCCACAAAAATGATTAAGGGAGTGGAACATCTCTGTTATGAGGAGAACCTGAGGGAGCTGGGGCTCTGCTGCTTGCTGAAGAGGAGGCTGAGAGGTGCTCTCAGTCATGTTTATAAATACATAAAGATGAGCACCAGGAGGATGGAGCCAGGCTCTCCTGGGTGATGCCCAACAACAGGACAAGGGGCAATGGGCGGTAGTTGAGGCATAGGAAATTCCATGGAAACAAGAGGAGGAATTTCTTCACTGTGAGGGTGACAGAACACTGGAACAGGCTGCCAAGAGGGGTAACAGGCTGCCCACGGGGCTAACAGGCTGCCCAGGGAGGTAACGGGCTGCCCGGGATGGGGANGGAGGTAAGGGGCTGCCCGGGATGGGGAACACGCTGTCGGGGGTGGGGGTGGGGGGACAGGCTGCCCAGGGGCATTGTGGAATCTCCCCCTCCCTCATCAAAACCGTCCTGGACACATTTCTGTGTGATCTGGTCTCGGTGATCTTGCTCCAGCAGGGAGTTTGGACTGGGTGAGCTGTCAGCCCCTGACATTCTGTGATTCTGTAGTATTTATTCTTACATATGGTATTTTTATACACACACACACACACACACACCCTAATTTTAAGTATTTTTTCTGGTTTTATTCTGTCTTCACAAAGAGTCATGATCTACCTACCTTTCACATTACTGCAGTGCATGACTTTGCCCTGTCATAACTGAAGTGTACCATTCTTTGTTTTTTGTTTGCACCAAAATTAAGTAAAATCAATCTTTTAAAGGAAAACCCTTCATTCTTTGGATTGGCTTCCTTGAAAATTCATGATTTCTCAGCTAATGCTCAGCAGTAAAGAAGCAGAAAGAAAAGTCATCTAATTTTTGGATTAGGGCTGCGAGCAGATGTAGGTTTGGCTGCAAGTCGTCTTTACTATTCCAAAGGCCACCTCTCATTTCCTCCAAGGAAGAAGGGTCACACCATACAAAACCATCCAAAACAGTGCTAGTCATCAAACAGATTATTCCCTTCTAAATTATAAACCTTGCATTTTTTATAACATGAATGTTCTTGATTTTTCTTGCTCCAGTTAGAGATCTGAAAGTTTTCAGAAACTGTCAGTGCCAAGTTTGTTGACTGTTTTGATGAACCAGTATGTACTTGCTCACATGGAATGTTCTGCATCACATGTTCACCACAAGTGGAAATGTGACAATTCAAAAATATTATTAATATAGAATGAATCCATCCTGAGTGAAGAATGAAATTGCTAAGAGTGTTTCCCATACCAGAACGCTTTGGTTACCCCAGGTCATCAGGGGTTGAAAATCAGGAGACCAGAAAATTCCTCAAGACAATGAAAACAAATTACATCAGATGTAACAAATGTGCTGAACAAGAGATTTTTCCAGAGACCATTAATTGTGAAGCTAGAGGCACCATAATGATAACCATAGAATCATAGAATGGTAAGGTTGGAAG
>VWZE01011225.1:16208-33347 GCA_013396675.1 Eubucco bourcierii
ACACACACATACACACACACATACACACACACATCTACACACACATACACACATACACACACATACACACACATACACACACATATACACACACACATATACACACACAGATATACACACACACATACACACACACACACACACACAAAGGATATCTTGAGACATCAATAATGGTAAAATGAGTTAATGATGTGACAAATATCATGAATATAACTCAGCCTTTCATGTGATATAGATAAGACCAAGACACAATCACCCATGTTCAAGGACTAAATAGGGAAGTATATTACAAATATGCTGCAAGTCACTGTTTCTGAATATTGACATCTGCAAAGGAGTTGGACTCTATGACCTCTTATATGTTCTATGCCCGCCATGAACGGGGCAGGAGCAGAACTGGACACAGTACTCCAGATGTGGTTTCACGAGGGCAGAGTAGAGGGGGGAGGAGAACCTCTCTTGACCTACTAGCCACAGCCCTTCTAATCCACCCCAGAATGGCACTGGCCCTCCTGGCCACAAGAGCACATTGCTGGCTCATGGTCAATCTCCCATCAACTAGGACCCCCAAATCCCTTTCCCCTTTGCTGCCTTCCAACAGGTTATGGATCATTGGGATCCAAAATAGCATTATCCACTTGGAGAATAAAGACCAGCATGTTTAGATCACTATGTTACTCTGCTAAATACAAAGGCAGAATGACATGACAAATTTAAAACTCTACTCCCCAGAAATTCACCTATGCACTTAATCCCCTTTTGTATGCAGTTTGTGTGAATCACCCCAATGATCCTTGTTTGAGTGATGCAAATTCTAGCTTTGCCAAGAGAGCTTTGTCATGGACACTAAATATACTATCAATGCCATGTTGTTATCTGTTTTATATTTCAGAACCGTTTGGATTTAGTAAGTGTATCTGTTTGATTTTCATGTAATGGTAGTTCTGGTATTATCCTGCATATCTGACATGAAGAAACTAAATATTTTTTTTAATTTTTAATTTTTTTAAAGTTTTCCCCCTAACTTTGTGACTCCAGTTTTCTGGCATGCAAATTCAAAAGATTTGCCAGTTGTTTTTTTTTTTCTTTATCTGAAGTAGTATTTGTTATGTTACCAGCAATTTCAGTATCATCCATAGGCTATGGAGTCAGTTTTCAGGACAAATAACTATTGCTTGCAAGAGCCAGTCAATCAGAACCGTAAAATGGCATTCCCTACTGTCCTTCAGCTCTTTTACACTGAAATTGGTAGAAAAAATAAGAAATTTGACAAATCCCTCTCTCATAGCAGGAAGGCCTTGGTTTCTACCCTTGTCAGAAAATAGAAATCAAACACTAACTCAGTTTCCCTTCCCAAGAAGCACATTCCTGCTGTGGTAGCTCTGAGGAAGAGGAACAAAATAAAACAAAAAAATTCTTTTTTGTGTCATTTCCTTTCCATGACTTTCCATAAAGTTTTTAGCCTTCTCTGTGCAATAATCCCTATTTTACAGACAAGATCTGTGGGTGTGAGGCACTGGAACAGGTTACCCAGGGAGGTTGTGGATGCTCCCTCCCTGGAGGTGTTCAAGGTCAGGGTGGACAAGGCCTTGAGTAACCTGTACTAGTGGGAGGTGTCCCTGCCTATGGCAGGGGATTGGAACTAGATGATCCTGGAGGTTCCTTTCAACCTTACCATTCTATGATTCTATGATTCTATTTCCATCCCTGCTGTGTATGAAGGCTGTGTATTGACCTTTGCTTATCATACTACCTGCTATGGCATACTCTTAGACAGTGACAGAAACCCCCTTTTTCATTGTTCCACAAAAGCCTGAACATCTTTTCTCTTATAAGATCATAGAATCATAGAATGGTAAGGTTGGAAGTGACCTCAAAAATCATCTAGTTCTAAGCCCCTGCCATAGACAAGGACACCTCCCACTAGTACAGGTCACTCAAGACCTCGTTCAATCTGGCCTTGAACACCTCCAGGGGGGTTGTGGAGCACAGAAGCACAGAATGTGATCAACGATCACATTCTGTGCTTCTGTGCTCCACAACCTCCCTGGGCAACCTGTGCCAGTGTCTCCCCGTCCTCACCATAAAGAATTCCATCCTAACATCCAATGTAAAACTGCATGAGAGATTTGGATGCATTCAGCAATGCCATGAGATAATGCTATGGTTTGGGCAATTTCTGATTTGTTCAGGTGAAACCACTTCTGATGCCTTTAGCTTACTTTATGCAATGGATCTTGGTGAAGCACTTTTCTAACTACATAATAAATATAAAAGGTGATGATGTGTACAGTTCTGGAGCCCCTAGAACAGGAAGGACATTGAAGTGTTGGAGCGGGTCCAGAGGATGCCACCAAGATGCTGAGAGGGTTGCAGCAGCTCTGCTGTGAGGACAGACTGAGAGAGTTGGGGCTCTGCAGCCTGGAGAAGAGAAGGCTTCCAGGAGACCTTAGAGTAGCCTTCCAGTATCCAGGTGGTTGGGACTGGATGATCTTTGAGGTCCCTTCCAACCTTACCATTCTATGGTTCTCTGATGGCATTTGTGCTGTTGAATGCAAGACCTAACATATATATCTTTCACTATTGACATGATAACAGATATTTTAAAAGCTAATAGAACTACATTTATTTTTACCAGTAAATGTTTTTTTTTTTCTGAGTTGTGGAGAGTTGTGGAGTCTTCTTCTCTGGAGGCTTTCAAAACCCACCTGGATGCATACCTATGTGGCCTGCCCTGGGTGATCCTGCTTTGGCTGGGGGTTTGGACTTGATGATTTTTTGGAGGTCACTTCCAAACCCTAACACTCTGTGATAGTTCCTCTATCACTAGAACTTCCCTATCTTTATGTAGCTTATCGTAAAATATTTTCACAGGGAGTCATAAACTATAAAATAATTTCAATTACACGTGTAAAATGAAGGAAATGTATTTTAATGAGTTCCATTTTGGGGAGTCATAAATGTGTTTCTTCATTTAAGGCCTGATCAAAAGACTGCTCAGATTAATAGAAAATATCCCAGAGATTTCTGTAGGTTTCACATTGGTCCCTTGTTAAGATTTAATTCCACGCAGTTTAGCTTGAATAAGGCACATGTGGAGTTGGTTTGGGGTGGGTTATATTTCTTGTGAAAGTTTTCAAGGAAAAATAATACATTAAAGAAATGTTTTTCCATTTGTGGTGAGAGCACCTACTAACCCCAAGCTCAGTGTTTTGACTGTGTCTTTGGAAACAAGGAAAATAGGTCTGGCATTTGGAGGTATGCTATCTAGCATACAAGGTTAGATGATGCTGATGTCCTTCTACAGCAAGGTGATCTGCTTAGAGAATAAAGGAAAAGGATGTGGATGTTGTTTATCTGGACCCTACTAAAGCCTTTGATACCTTCTACCACAGCATCATCCTGGAGAAAATGGCTACATGCAGCTTAGATGTGTAGATGCTTCAGATGTTTCAGAGGGTAAAAACCTATCTGAGTGGCCAGGCCTAAAGACTGGAGGTGAAAGGACTTAAACCCAGGTGGTGGTCAGCCAACAGCAGTGTCCCCCAGGGATCAGTTTTGGGGACAGTTCTCTTTAATATCTTTATTGTTGGTCTAAATGAGGAGATTGAGTGTACCCTCAGTTAAATTTGCAGATGACACCAGATTAGGTGGGAGTGCAGATCTGCTCTATGTTAGGTATCTGGACAGGTTGCATTGATGGGCCAGGGTCAGTTATATGAAGTTTAACAAGGCCTAGAGTCGAGTCCTACACTTGGATCACAACAACCCCATGGAGTGCTACAGGCTCAGAACAGACTGGCTGGAAAGCAGCCCAGCAGAAAAGGGGCAGCTGGCTGACAGCCAGATGAACATGAGCCATCAAGAGTGCCCAAGGTAGCCAAGAAAGCAAACAGCATCCTGGCCTCTACTAGGACTGGTTTGGCCGTGTGCTGATTTGAGGCTAATTGGAATATTTTGATAGAGAATATTACACTATAGGCTGTGAAAGGAAAACAATGGTGATGTCTATTTTACTCATAGGTTTGCTGAGATTGTTTGGGAGAAACAAATCAAAACATTAAACAAGTCAGTCTTGGCCTGTTTCTCTCTGGGGGCACAGCACCTTGGACGGTCTAGCTTCTGGTTCCTCGTTGCTGATTAATCCTTCACTAACCACTTTTCTTCTAACACCCCTGGCCAATCCTCCAAACTCACCTTGCACATAAGGCAAGCCTTGGGGTAAGGTATAGGGGTGGGGAGAAGGTGGAAGGGTGGTTGGGAGCCCCTCCTGGGGTCTCTGATTTCTGGGAGGAGAGTTGTGTTTCTGTATTACCTTTAACTTGTGTATTTCTGCAACTACTCCTGTCTATAGTGTATATCTCTGCTTGTACATTGTGCTGAGCTGTAAATGGTATTTTTCAGGGATTTTTCCTCTTGTTTGCATGATTTCCACACTAACTACTGCTGTCTTGACTTCTCAGGTTTTTCAGTTCAGTTGATATGGTCCCTTAAGTCTTCACATGGCCCACAATAATGAGAATCTCACTTGTGTAACTTGTATTTTGCTACAAAATCAGAACATACCCATAAGTCTCTATCTTCAAAACTGAGAAGTTTTTTTGAAAGATAAGAATCTTTCTGCAGACATCAAAGATTCTCCCTCTGTTCTCGTCAAACCCCATCTGGAGTACTGTGTACAGTTATGGAGCCCCCAGCACAGCAAGGACATGGAAGTGTTGGAGCGGGTCCAGAAGAGGCCATGAAGATGCTCAGAGGGCTGCAGCAGCTCTGCTATGAGGACAGGCTGAGAGAGTTGGGGATCTGCAGCCTGCAGAAGAGAAGGCTTCCAGGAGACCTTGGAAGGAAGAGTAGCCTTCCAGTATCTGAAGGGGGCCTACAGGAAGGCTGAGGAGGGACTGTTGACAAGGTCTTGCAATGACAGGACAAGGGGCAATGGGTTTGAACTGGTAGAAGGAAGATTTAGACTGGATGTCAGGACGAAGTTCCTTACAGTGAGGGTGGTGAGGCACTGGAACAGGTTGCCCAGGGAGGTTGTGGTTGCTCCCTCTCTAGAGGTGTTCAAGGCCAGGTTGGATGAGGCCTTCAGTGACCTGTTCTAGCGGGAGGTGTCCCTGCCTATGGCAGGGGGTTGGAACTAGATGATCTTTGAGGTCCCTTTCAACCTTACCATTCTATTATTTTGAATGTAAAAAGCAATAATATTGCTGCTACAGACTACAATATGACCTACATCACTGCTTTAGGTCTAAAAATAAACATAAGAAACATGAAGAGAATATTTCTTTATCAGTGCTTAGCCTCAGGGACTGCTAAGATTACTACTAATGACAACAGAAGCAAGGAAGCCTTTTTTTACAGTAATTAATGGTCCAGTGGTGAAAGGCATTAGCAGAGAAGAAATATTGAACTTGTGGTCATTTGCTGATATCTCAGCAAAATATCTCAGCTGATATCCCAGAAAAACAAAAGACATAAAATTAAGTCCTGATGAGGATTTAGCCACCAGTAGTGCTTACCTGTGTTTTCTCAGAGGAAATACTCCTGACATAACTAAGCATGATACTTACTATTTTGGTACTTTCCATCTTGCTTACGTGCCCAGTATTGCACCCAAATAAACAGGGCTTCTGGTGACTGTAGGAATGGACTCCATAATCTTAATGACAAGATTCCAAATGCTCAGAGACATTTATGACAAGTTTATACTTAGTTTCTAGTCTGCTTTTATATCACCACAAAACTGGCTGCTCTGAAGTCACTGGGGAGAAAAGGCTCAGAGAGCACAACGTGAATGCTTGAGCAGCCTGGAGGGTTAAGAGGCTTGTCCAATTAGTGGAGCCTTTTGAAGACTGACCAATTTGTACCAAAACTAGGCCATTCACAGTTTTTGCTTGCGTTTGCAAAGGGATGTGTATGTTTCCACTGACTCATGAAGAAGTCTGACTTTGGAAAGCTATTTTAAATTAAGAAGAAGCATTCCAAACTACCAAGAACATTCAAACTCAAACTCAGCTACCTTCTGTACTAGCCATATTTTCCACCTCTAAAGAAGATTTGCTTCAGTTTCAAAGGAGAAATAATGACATCCAGTGGTCTCTTACCTCCCCAACAGTGCCCATGTTTGTTATGTTCTGCAAGTTGCCTACCCTCAGGCACCAAATTAGAAACTACTCAGAGAGTAGATTGTGCACCACCATTTGGTGTGGTCCAAAATACAGATGTGGTCCAATTACAAATCACAGTATGATAGGGCTTGGAAGTGACTTATGAAGATCATCTAGTCCAACTCCCCCTGCCAGAGCAAGATCACCTGGAGTAAACCACCCAGGAACATGTTCAGGCAGGTTTTTAATTCCTCCAGAGACAGAAACTCCACAACTTCTCCAGTCAGCTTGTTCCAGTGCTCTAGAGTAGTTGTTTAGGAGTTTGGTCAAAGTATTGGTTAGAACATTTAATCAGAATATCACTAAGAAACTGCTGTTATTTTCCAAAGAATAGAAGTAAACACTGTATAGAGCATAATTATTGGGGTTTGTGGGACTTGTTTTGTTTTGTTTCAGTTTTTGGTTGTTTGTTTGTGGTTGGGTTTTGGGGTTTGGTTCTTGATTTTTTTTTAAGTGCAGTCAGCAATCATAGAATCATAGAATGGTAAGGTTGAATGTGACCTCAAAGATCACCTAGTTCCAACCCCAATCCTTCAGGTCCTACACACTATCTATAAATGCATAGCTGTATGTTGTAAACAAGTGTGTCAAATCTTCACTTACTTACCTTATTTAGAGATACATTTTGGTCTTGACAGAACAGGCTTAATAAAAAATAAGCTCTGGTGCATATGGTAATAGAGGTTAATCAGACCTCAAAACCTACAATGTCTCCTTTAGCTTGGATTCTGGTTACTTTCTGGAGCTCCTAATTTCAAAGTCAAGGTTTTCCTCCTCCATTCTGTGCCTAACATTTTCTGACCCAGAAATGTCAGTATTTCCACTCTACTGTTCATATTATTAGTGGTGTTGCTATTGCAGCAACACATGGGAACCTGACTTAGGGACTGACTCCCATCGTGCCAGGTGCCGTTCGCACACAGAACAAAATCTGGTTCCCACACCAGGTCTTTAAGCTTGTTAAGTGCTTTGGACTGAAAAGCTTTGAATGCATATAAAATATTACAGCTCATTTGCAAAATTTGTTTAAAAAGATAATCAGGTTCTAAAGGGAGCTGATTCAACAAATGTGTGCAGTAATATATTGAATTTCACTGTGGTCCCCTATGATTTCATAACAAAATGTGCAACACTTAATTCTCACTTACACTAAAGCCAGTTTGCATTGCTTTTACAATGAAAAGCTTAAAGTAAATGCAAAAAATGGGCCCAGAGGATATATTCTTTTCCTGATGCAATGGCCAATGACAGAGTTGAAAAGAGATGGAAACTTGGAGCAATTAACTCTCTTTGGGCATGAGAAAGGGCCATAAGACACCAATTAATCCATCTCCTGATGATCCTGAAGTAGTTGCCATCCTATCTCTTCTACTCACTCTCCTCTCCTGCCTCCTGTGGTGCTCTTCAGCTGTCTTTCTGTATCTGTTTTAGAGTTTCCACATAGAAATCAGACATATTCATCTACCTGAACCAAACTGTGTTAGAATTATCCATATTTAAGCACATCTGGAGACTCCAGAAGATTTTCTATAATTCTGTTCTTTAACAATACTTGAATAATTGTGCATGGAGGCATAGCCATCCCTGGGCTTTCAAACTGGATTTTGTTTAGCTCAGTTAACAGTAGCTAGATGACAATAACATAATAATGGATCAGCCCAGCAGTCCATCTACTCTGCTTTCATGTTTCCCATAGAGGCTTGTGGTTACCTAGAGAAGACACTATGTTTTTTTCTCCAGTGTATCCTGCTAGATTCCATCAGAGTTGTTTTTCATTGTCTTCAATGAGTCCCCATCTCATCAATAACTGGTGTAATGGTTTTTGAAGGTACGTAACGTTTTGCTAGCTAGAGCATTCGATTACAAAGAGTTTCACTGTTTAATAACCACATGCAGAGGGAACAAGTAATGGTCATTCTTTACTTAGAACCTGCTATCTGATCCAGTTTTTTGGTTCTTTTACTGCCTGTGTTACTGGGAGGTGGTGAAGCACTAGTCCCTCCTCACTGTTTCACTGCCACTTCAGAGGTCTTTCCCATACACCCTCTCCCCACCAAACACCCACTGTTGCAACTCAGCTCTCTGGCTGACAGTAAAGTCATTGAGACCAATGCCACTCAGAGACATTTCTCAACTCATGTTAGGGCTGCTTCACCTAGGTGGGAACAAGATACACACATGAGACAACTTGTGATAATAATACATTGCAATTTCCCACAGAATCACAGAATACAGCTGGTTGGAAGAGACCTCAAAGATCATCCAGTCCAACCCTCGACCCAGCACTGAAGGGTCACCAATAAACCATGTCCCTAAGTGCCAGGTCCACACACTGCTTAAATACCTTCAGGGATGGCAACTCCACCACTGCCCTGGGCAGAGGTTTGAAAACCCTCCCAGTGAAGAAATATTTCCTAACATCCAACCTGAACCTACCCTGAAGCAGTTCAAAACCATTTCCTCTAGTCATTGTTGCTTGTCCCTTCCTCTAACTTCCCTTCAGGTAATGTAGAGAGTGGTGAGGTCTCCCCTCAGCCTCCTCTTCACCAGACTGAACAAACCCTAGCTCCCTCAGACAATTTCCATATGTTGTGTGCTCCAGCCCTTTCACAAGCCTGCATTTCAAATTGAAAGAAAATTTTGTGTACCAAATCTGTCAATTAAACTAACTTAAATACATAGGGGTGACCTCACTGCTGTCTACAAATACCGGAAAGGAGGTTGTAGCCAGGTGGGGGTTGGTATTTTCTCCCAGGCAACCAGCAACGGAACAAGGGAAAACAGTTTCAAGTTGTGCCAGGGGAGGTATGATTCTATGGTTCTATGATTCCAGGGTTCTATGATTCTATGACTTTATGATTCTATAGTTTTATGATTCTATGATTCCAGTGTTCTATGGTTCTATGATTCTGTGATTTCATGGTCCTGTGATTCCAGGGTTCTATGGTTCTATGATTCTGTGATTCCATGGTTCTGTGATTCCAGGGTTCTATGGTTCTGATTCCAGGGTTCTAGGGTTCTATGGTTCTATGATTCCATGGTTCTATGATTCTATGGTTCTATGATTCCAGGGTTCTATGGTTCTATGGTCCTATGATTCCAGGGTTCTATGGTTCTATGATTCTATGATTCTATGATTCCATGGTTCTATGATTCTATGGTTCTATGATTCCAGGGTTCTGTGATTATATGGTTCTATGATTCTATGATTCTATGACTCTATGACTCTATGATTCTATGATTCTATGGTTCTATGATTCTATGACTATGATTCTATGGTTCTGTGGTTCTATCATTCCAGGGTTCTATGATTCTATGGGTCTATGGTTCTATGATTCTATGATTCTATGGTTCTATTATTCTAGGATTCTATGATTCCAGGGTTCTATGATTCTCTGACTCTATGATTCTCTGACTCTTTGATTCTATGGTTCTATGAATCTATGTTTCTATGAGTCTGTGAGCCTATGAGTCTATGATAGATGAATAAAGACACGGTAAAAAACAAACAACCAACCAAACATGCAAAGAAAAAGAACAAAAAAAACCAACCAAACATCCCCCAAGCAAACAAAAAAAATCTGAATACATGAACAAAACCAACAACAACAAACCCCACAACAACCGCTCCCTAACCATTATCAATACTTTAAAGAGCAATTACATCATCACCAAGAATTTGAGGAGACTGTTTCTTAGGTTGAACCTTTATTGCTGTTCCAAAGCAGTGAAGTAAGCATGGGTAATACTGTGGCTCTCACAAGGAAGATCACAAGGCACAGGAGGAACCTGGTGTCATAACCCCCCCAAAATATTATCTGTTTGGGACTCCCCACCCCTAAACGTAGAATAGCTTGAGCATTAGGTAGTTTTAATTTGCTATAACCTGTGAGTGATTGGCTACTTTGACAACTGCAAAGAGGCTGAGACTGTATCACAGTCTAATAAAAGTCCTAATAAAAGTTTTAAACTAGTTCACACATCTGCAGTCTGGTGGGGGGCATTACCTAATGTGTGCCATTTCTGCCGTGCTCCCCACCACCCCCTCACTTGTCACAGGGCAGAAAAGCATTACTAGGGCGGCCCCCAGGGGTTTTTATGGCCTTCACCAAAACACCATCATCTTCAGACAAACCTTCTGAGGATTTATTAGAGTGATACAGGTAATTCTCTGAAGTGCCTGTAATTCTCACTTCTCACAATTCTTCTAAAGTATTACAACCTACCTCTGCTTCACAGATTCCTTTAAAGGGAGACAAAAATACATGTCTGGTATTTTTACACCTTGGATAAAAATAATCGAGCTGGTCCTTTGGGTCTAGCCAATGTTTTAAAACGTTTGTTCCTCCAAGTGGTATGATTTCAATGCAGAGCCCACAGAAATAAAGTCCATAATACATGTCCAAGGTTTGAAAAGTAAACCTGCCCACATGCAGAAGGGTGAGGAGCTCTCAATAGCTTTGACTACCATTAAAAGATGAAGTAGATTCAGATAACAGCATTAGTTGTCCTTGCTTTTTTGTGCATAGATGTGCTATGTCCAGTGGGACTTAAGAGTGGAACTGCACAGCATTTTGTTAGGTGATAAGGTGGGACTTCAGACCTTTCCCAAGCGAGGCAAATTTCCAATGGTCAAAGACCATAACATACAATAAAACCAACACAGTGCAACCTTTTCTCTTAATATCTAAGTAAACCTCCTTTGTGCAGCCCTCAGGCTCACATGCTCACTATGCTGCATGTGTTTCCCAGGCATGCTATTTCCAGCATGGCAAAAAGACCCTGAAAAGCTGCCCTTGTAAAACCATCCCAATGCCCTTTGGTTTACAGAGCTTTCAGGACACATTTTAAAGATATGTTCTTTTCTATGTTCTTTCCATTCACAGGAAACCATTAGAGTAAAATGCTGAGGGGCCAGGGGGAAACAACGTCTGGCAGGGGCTGGTAGAAATTTGCTTTGAACTCTGATGAAGAACATTTCCACTCTGGTTATTGCTAAATCCACTAGCCATAGATGATCCAAGGCTCATAAAGTCAGGTATGATGGAACTCCCTAGGGAGCTATCATAGAGAAAGAGAAGCTCTGCACATGTGTGCACGTGTGTGTGTATGTGTTATTTCTCTTTTATTCTGGCTGTGAGAATAAAGGTGATTGAATGACAAAAGTTGTTCTGTGCTCTTAGAAAGGTAATGGCACTCATCAGCTATCCTCAGAATTAAGAGAAAAGTGCTCCTTAAAACATCAACATCATCTCTTTTATTCTTCCCAGTGTTTCTGGGCTCTCTGGAAGTGTATCACAGTATCAACAAGGTTGGAAGAGACCTCAAAGATCATCAAGTCCAACCCATTACCACAGACCTCAAGACTAGACCATGGCACCAAGTGCCATGTCCAAACCCGCCTTGAACACCTCCAGGGACGCTGACTCCACCACCTCCCTGGGCAGCCCATTCCAGCAGTCAATGACTCTCTCAGGCAAGAACTTTCTCCTCACCTCCAGCCTAAACTTCCCCTGGTGCTGGTTGCCTGAGAGAAGAAAGCAACCTCCTCCTGGCTACAAGCACCCTTCAGGTAGTTGTAGACAGCAAGAAGGTCTCCTCTGAGCCTCCTCTTCTCCAGGCTAACCAATCCCAGCTCCCTCAGCCTTTCCTCATAGGGCTTGTACTCGAGACCTCTCCCTAGCTTCATTGCCCTTCCCTGAACACACTCAAGCACCTCAATGGCCTTCTTAAATTAAGGTGCCCATAACTGGACACAGTTGCCTCCTTTCTGCTTCAGAACTCTTCTGTGGATTATGACAGACTTTTCAGCAAATTTATTTCAGAAAGGAAAACCTGTCTTACATCACAGAGTAAGCCCATCAGAATGAAGAAGGAGCAGCCCTAATGCTTCTCCTTTTTCCTTTTTGGTTTGGGTTGGTTATTTGGTTTGGGTTTGGGTTTGTTTGTTTGTGGGTTGGTTTGGGGGGTTTTGTTTTGTTTTGGGATTTTTTGGTTTGTTGGTTTTGGAGTATTTTCCTTCCTTTAATTATCTCACATTATCAACTCTGCTTGTTATCTCCTCATTACATTCTTGGGCCATAGAAGTTTCAGCCATATATGACAGTTATCATCTTCAGTTTGTCATTATATTGATGGGAGCTGAAAGATCCCATTGAGCAGGACCAATATAGTAGTAGCTAAAGCTGCTTAGATAACAATCCAAAACTGATCCTGGAAGCTCCTGCTTGGCTTCCACTTTTCAGAGAGATACATAAGTTTCATTAGCCCGTTTTAACTTTTTTTTTTTTTTTTTTTAATTCCTCAGATATCAATCCAAAGAGACAAATATGGAGCTAGTAGTACTGCCACTCCCCAGGCTAGGAGAGAGACTACAATTCCCAAAGGGGGTTTTGTAGATAGTTTATCCACAGGTCGCTAGATGTAGAACAAGCTACAAAGCAGAAATTGGTACCTAGGTCTGTGTTACCTGCTGAGTACCACAGAGAGCAGCTACAGGAGAGGTTCTACCTCCTGACTCCACAGGAGGGGAAGCCCAGTGGCCTCAAGGATCTGATAGATACCAACTGCAGCAATTTCAGACAAAAGCGGGAGCTGAGCCCAGGTCTCCTGCATTCTCAGGAATACTGCAGCTTCTGGCTGTTAATTTAGAGCAAAGTATCACTGTGCTTTGGCTCAGAAAGGACAGACAATGATGCTCCTTTCAGGCAAGGACACAGTGATTTCCCCTTTGGCATCAAAGCTTCAGAGAAAAGCTGAGGTAAGATAAAGTACTGTCCTCGGGGGTTTGCAATTGTACAAACTGTCTAGGAAATTTCCTGGTCAACATGCAGATTATTTTGGAGTGCTGCTCTGGAGCAGCATGGAACCATAGTTACCTGTAGCGGAGGAGTAATTATTTAATGTGAGATGATTTTTCAACAATTAATATTATTTATGCATATTCAATATTCAGAACTCGCACCGCCCCAATCACTAATTATTAATAACAATCAGTTCTTTGCATCGCTCATGGAATCTTTATGTACAGGTAATAACAGGATCTAGAAATAAATACTAACAATACATAACATTAATTGAACTTGAGTGAACTGGAAGAGAAGGTTTTGCTGTCAGTGTACCGCCTGTGGTCAATACTGCGCTTGTCCACTAGATGGACTCAAGGAGCTCCCTTCTGCTTATGGCAGAAGGCAATTAATGATTACAAGAGGCTTTAAGCATTTACTCACAAAATAGTATTGGACAGTACCCAAAGAACGTGGAGGAGGGGTTGCTGTCAGTGGTCTCAAAGCTGTTAGAGGCTTTGGAGTTTTCCCAGGCACTTTTCTCAGGCAGCTGGACTCTGGCACAGGCTCTGGCCTGATTCCTCTTGACTCCTGATTCAGCAGAAGCCTTGCAGAGGAGCAGGCAGGATGTGATGCCATGTGCAGGCTTGGCATGATGTTACAATGCCTGTGCAGGCTGATCACGTGGAGGCATTTAGAGTCTGTGCCTGGTTCATAGAATCATAGAATGGTAGGGTTGGAAGGGACCTCAAGGATCATCTAGTTCAAACCCCCTGCCATGGGCAGGGACATCTCCCACTAGTACAGGTCACTCAAGGCCTAGTCCGACCTGGCCTTGAACACCTGCAGGGAGGGAGCAGCCACAACCTCCCTGGGCAACCTGTTTCAGGTTGTGGAGTTCCACACAGTTCAGGATGCAATGAGGTAGTAAGCAAGCATGGATACAATGGCAGAGTACCCCTTGTGCTCCCTGCTCCTTTTATCCATACAGCCTAATGGGCCTTTGGACATAGAATAGCCAATCAGAACGGCAGTTAGCCAAGTTTGAGCATATTAGGCGAAGCCATAGGCTTGTTTTACCCAAATTTGGGCAGAGCTCAACCTTGCACAAGGCAAATCTGCATACCTTGTTTACTGCAGGGTTCAAAACAAGTCTGGGCAGGCCGCAGTCCTCAGACTCAGTGGCTCCAGATTCTTTTGTCTTCTTTTCTGTGGTTGCTTGTCCCCATAACAGAAGGAGGGAGAGTAGAAAAACATTTCTGGGCAAGCCAGGACATGTATAAGCCTATTTTGGCCTGCTTAGGCCTACCATGACAGAACCTAAGAGCAATTCAGCCTCCTAGAAGCCGCTCACTAATGTAGATTTGAAGCTATTGATCTGCTTGGTAAAATCACTTAAGAAAATATGTTCATTTTAAAGGGACTTAAATACTTTACCTTGCATCCAGCTAAGGACTGCTGAATCCAAACCCAAACTCTCTTGGCTCATACTTGGTGTGGCTGAAAAATAAAAACTCCTGACAAATTGCTTTGTTCATAAGTCTCAGCCACCACACAGGAATAAGCAGTAAACATTAACCAAAAAAAAAAATTTACAAGCTTTTTTATGAGCTTTGATTTAGGTTTATAAAAGCAGGGTTAATACCTGAAAAATAAAAAAGTGAACTCTTATCTTCCTCGTCAAGTTTTTACAATCCCCTGTTTGTTCTTGCACGGCTGTGGAAACAGAAGAACCATTCAGAAGAGCGAGATACTCAAACAGCTCTTTCCAGGAACAAAGGAATGATGAATTAACACCAAACAAATCATTTTAGCACTTGCAGCTGCCCTCAATACAGGTCACAATAAAAATAGGGAAGGTATATTCACTCCATAGTATCACAGTATCACCAAGGTTGGAAGAGACCTCAAAGATCATCAAGTCCAACCCGATACCACAGACCTCAAGACCAGACCATGGCACCAAGTGCCGCGTCCAAACCTGCCTTGAACACCTCCAGGGATGCTGACTCCACCACCTCCCTGGGCAGCCCATTCCAGCAGTCAATGACTCTCTCAGGCAAGAACTTTCTCCTCACCTCCAGCCTAAACTTCCCCTGGCACAGCTTGAGACTGTGTCCTCTTGTTCTGGTGCTGTTGTGAGTCTGTTGCTTCCTTTTCTTTGTCGATTGTGGAACAAAACAGTGTAACGTGACTGAGCACAGTAATTCATTATTACTGTAATTATGTCATCTATTACCATCATCTTTAACAGTCATTTAGGATCAGAACGTGCTTGGCATGGCTCAAACAAACTAATGAACGAGCCTCTCATTTAAACAACATATGCTGTCCACATAGTGGTAAGATACAAGGGACGAGGCTGGAACTCAGCTGAGATGACAGAGAGGGTAAGAGTGACAACTGAAAGAATTGCCAAATATAATAAATACCTATTAAAATCAATAACAGCTTTTCCATCGGCTTGAGTAACTTTTGGAGCTAATCCTAAATGTACTGCTTGGAAGATTTATAGATTTCTTTTAATAGACATGAACAAAAGTCTTTTTTGTTAGATTCTGCCTTTGCTGCTGTGGCTTATGGAAATGGCATGCGTATCTACTAGCAGTGTGACTGGCCTCAGTTTTGACAACACTTATGCATTTGTTCAGCTTTACGTGGTGAATAGGCTTAGTGTATGAAATCAAGCATGTGTACAGAGCTGAGGCTTGTTTTAATTGTGTCATAATTTTATCTGGAGTTGTATTAAATCCAGACTTACTTTTCTCTGGCATTTGTTTTCGGTTTTAATCTTGTGTCTCTGGTTCTGGTTCCTTTGAACCTACGTTTCTGAGCAGAGAGCACCATGGGGAGTTATACCCATACAGAAAAGCCTGATGGGCCCTTCAAGGGAGGCAGCACAGAGTGTGGGACTCTAGAGCATGGTGACTGCAGACACTATGTGATACCACCAAAAAAGGAGAGCTGAGCCTTTGTCAAGTGCTCTGGAAGAATGGCTCTACTCGGGTGATAGCTTTCTCAACCTTGAGTCTCGAGTAAGCTGAAGCACATCCCTTGAGAGACTTAACCTTGGAAAAAGGTCATGTTTCAAAACCAGTGTGCTTAGGTTTTTCCTGTTGGGCAGGTTTAGGTCACTGTGCACTCATGACATAGTTTTTCCATTCTTTCAGGCATCAAAAGTATGCAACGTCGTGCACATCAAACACAGGAATTAAAGCACCTCAAAGTGCAGTTTCATGATAAAAGCACTGTTGTTGCTGTTTCCAAAGGATGGTGGTGTGACATCCATCACCTCCTGCTCCAGTCCAGGTGCTCCTTTTCTCTCATTGGGTCAACTCCTGTACTGACTCAACTCACTAAGACCTGATAAAGCAGCTGGGGAAAAAAAAAATCTACTATTAAAAAAAAAAAAAAAGTGAAACATGAGCAAACTGCTTGAAGGAAGAGGTGAGGGAGCTTTTGAGCCTTAGCACAGGCTATCAGCAGGGACAGAAGGATGAGTAAAAGAGAACACTCTACTCTCACATCCCTATAGCTGGAGCAACTGGAAAGAAAAAGAAAACCTCTTCCTTCCAAATTGATCTTTTGACAATGGTGGTTTCAATCATGACTAGGATTGGGAAGTGATGCATTTATGGTTCATGAGTCCCTGCAGATAGGTATGAATGCTGACAATATAATGACATTTTTCTAAGGTGAGACCTGATAGTAGCCTTCCAGTATCTGAAGGGGGTCTACAGGAAGGCTGGGGAAGGATTATTGACAAGGTCTTGTAACAACAGGACAAGGGGCAATGGGTTTAAAGTGGCAGAGGGGAGATTGAGACTGTATGTCAGGAGGAAGTTCTTTCCAGTGAGGGTGGTGAGACACTGGCACAGGCTGCTGAGGGAGGTTGTGGCTGCTCCCTCCCTGGAGGTGTTCAAGGCCAGGTTGGACGAGGCCTTGAGTGAGCTGTACTAGTGGGAGGTGTCCCTGCCTATGGTAGGTTGTCGGAACTGGATGATGCTTGAGGTCCCTTCCAACCTTACCATTCTATGATTCTATATGGAGTATCCTTGTTAACCTCTTCCAGAACACTAGAGACACCACTAGTTAGAAGAAGACTAGAAAAGAAATCACTGGTCAAAGTCTTTCAAAGTTCAGCAGTATGTAGTTATGTCTTTTTTTTTTTTTTTTTTTTTTTTTTT
>VWZE01011225.1:46266-82266 GCA_013396675.1 Eubucco bourcierii
CAAGGAAAGTATTTTTACTGCCCTGTCAATATTTTTCCTGGAAGCCCTGGTAAATAGACTTTCTTTAGATCTGTAGTGTGCGTGCCTAATGGTCTTAGGTGTCTCTTACCACAGAAAACTTTATCCTGAAGAAACACAGTAAACAGGAACTTTGTGGTTACGTAGTTCCTGAAAGAAAAAAAATAAAAAGAAAAAAAAATTTAAAAAAGAGAAACATGTTCACTGCCATGACACACAGACAATTTATACTGATTTAAGAAGAAGTTGTTCTCTTCTATTTTGAACCTTTCATGTAAGCCTTTGTTTCCATTGCATTTGAAAAAAAAAAAAAAAAAAAAAAAANTTTAAAAAAAAAAAAAAAAAAAAAAAAAAAAAAACCAACCCAAAAGCCTATTTTTAAAACCTGTCAGTGAACTGGATCATGTTTTCTCAGTCATTTGAATTAACATCTCCATAACCCCAGGAGCCCTGCAGAGCTGCTGGAAAGCAGAAGGGAGCTTTTTTTGATTTTCAAAAGCTCTATTTATTTATTTTTGCTGGAGAAAAAGATCAGCCATCTTCTCTTCTGAATCAGCAACTTGTAGAAGTTGTGACCTATCCAGAGACAGAAAAATTATTTCAAGATCACCTAGATTCATACTTCTCCCAGCTTCATTGTCACCTTTGCTTCAAAAGCTGCCACTTGTGCCAATCAAGTAACACAACATCTTGTTGGCACTGTGCATCTCCCCACCAGCTGCATTTCATCCTCATAACCTGATTCCTTGAGTAACACTCATCCTACATTCACAAGTCCATCCTTACAGTCTCCCAGATGGATGCATAGTTCACTTGCCTAACATAAAAGCTGGCATTGCAAATGTATGTTGCGAGGGGGAATAAATCTCAGTAGTCAGTGCTACTGCACATCCATGCAAACCAGGTTCTCATCAGTGCAAGCTTGGCCCATTCCTCACTGCAACTGCACTGATCAGAATTAGTGGTTAGGAAGAGCATCTTCTCTTAACTGCTGTTGAAAGTAAGTGTAATGTTACCTAGAAACATAAAAGATGTGTCTTACAGCATGTTGCACAGATGCATTAAGGTAATATTATCTAAAGATCAAACAGGACCAAGACCATAATCAAACCAAAAATGTTACATGTAGATTCTAGTTTATTTTCTAAAGGGATTCATTCCATTCATGTTAAACTCACTAGTTAAAAAATTAGATTGACTCCATGTATTTGCTGAGCAATTACTTTGCACCTACCTGTGCAAGGTCACTCCTAGCAAATAATAAGCATGCTGAATCCACTCGAGGCTTGGCCTAAGCCCTTCTAGGTTGCAGTTCAGCAAGATGGAATTAGGACAAATATGCCACTTTTTATTTATTACCAACTGCAGTGACTGATTCATTCATAAAATGGATGTGATAGATCAGAAGGAGGTACGAGATGCTAAAGCACCAGGCTAAGGCATTAGCATGCCCAGCTTCTCACTTGACCCTTCTGACAGAGATGCTTCTCCAGGGGAAAGAAGTGACCATCATTTACTCACACAAACCTGAACCCATGTTACAGTATCACAGTATCACCAAGGTTGGAAGAGACCTCAAAGATCATCAAGTCCAACCCATCACCACAGACCTCAAGACCAGACCATGGCACCAAGTGCCATGTTCAAACCCGCCTTGAACACCTACAGGAACGGTGACTCCACCACCTCCCTGGGCAGCCCATTCCAGCAGTCAATGACTCTCTCAGGCAACAACTTTCTCCTCACCTCCAGCCTAAACTTCCCCTGGCACAGCTTGAGACTGTGTCCTCTTGTTCTGCTGCTGCTTGCCTGAGAGAAGAAAGCAACCTCCTCCTGGCTACAACCACCCTTCAGGTAGCTGTAGACAGCAAGAAGGTCTCCCCTGAGCCTCCTCTTCTCCAGGCTAAACAATCCCAGCTCCCTCAGCCTCTCTCCATAGGGCTGTGCTCGAGGCCTCTCCCCAGCCTCCTTGCCCTTCTCTGGACATGTTCAAGTATCTCATTCAAGTGACTGAGGTGCTGTGCACAGCAGCTGAAGCTGTTAAAAGATGTCTGTTGATGCTGTATTGATGTCTGTTACTTTGTAGCCTCTTCTTAGTTGGCTTCATTTTTCTTAAAGAACTCAGTTACACTTTTCTCATTCTATGTCCTTGGACACTGCAAGATCTTTCTAGTCTGTGTTGTCAGCTCTATTGTCTCTGAAAAAAAGAAAAACAAAACAAAAACAAAACAAAAAAAAAAACCCTGCTTTTTTGAACCAGATTTAATGTTAAAGGAATTTTTTTCACTATAAAATGTCAGGCTGCCAAATCTGGAGTTGGGAAAAAAGGGGTTAAGTTTTGATATGGAAAAAGCTGAGATGAAAAAAACTTCTCCAAATCTTTTTAAAATGCCCTATCACCTTAAAATACAAGTTGTCACTCTATTTTGAAACAATCTAATTTGAACACCAAGATTAAACACTGGGAAAATGGAGGGGAAAACCAGGGAGTGGGGGAAACCCACACCAAAATTACAAATGAAACAAAGCACACAAGAAATGAGAAGCATTTCTCAGAAGAATTTTCAAAGTTTCCAATATTCAGACAGATTTTCTTGTAACTGGCAGATACACAATCTGAAAACTCTTCTGCAACCAAGTGAAAAGTATCTTCTACCACTTCTAATCCATCAGTGACCTAAAATTAATTATATCTGGTTTTACAAACTTTTTTTGTTTTCTAGAAAAAATCTTGCCTCATTTATTACTGGCAGAGGGAAGATTTAGACTAGATGCTAGGAGGAAGTTCTTTGCAGTGAGGGTGGTGAGGCACTGGCACAGGTTGCCCAGGGAGGTTGTGGCTGCTCCCTCCCTGGAGGTGTTCAAGGTCAGGTTGGATGAGGCCTTGAGTGCCCTGTACTAGTGGGAGGTGTCCCTGTCTATGGCAGGGGGTTGGAACTAGATGATCCTTGAGGTCCCTTCCAACCTTACCATTCTATGATTCTATGATTCTATGATTATTAGCCTGTCCAATGAAAACAATGCAGAAATCTTAGGGATTTTTTTTTCCCCAGAGAATGTCTTACAATATCCATTGAGGTTATTTTGTGAAATTCCTCCATGTCCAGTAGACAATGAGTTAAAATCCCTTCAGAGAGAAGAAAAAATTAATCCACCATTCCAACATCTTTAAGGGACAGTGTGCTAATAATTAAGGGGCCTCCTATTTTCACTTTTATTATCTCATTATTTTATTATGTCAAAGTAATTAATATCTCCCTTTCATTTGAAATTTAATCTGTTTTCTTCCTGGACTGAGAAGAACCCTTGGATCAGAGAATGTAGCCTGTTCTGTGATTATGGTCCTATTCTACCAGGGTTTTGGACTTCATGAACTCTTTGGGTCCCTTCCAACCCCTGATATCCTATGATCCTGTTATAAATAAGTAAGTTTTAGAGTAATTCTGAATCAAGTAAAGTTGATTTCTCATAGATTATTTCTGGTACCATGTTATCTATTACACCACCACAGCATCCTTCATGTGAGTAGTTGATACATATTGAACTTCACAGTGGAGAACTGAGAATTGAAGCACAATACTTTAGGACTTCTGGGTTCAGCAATGGCTCTCATTTAATTGGAGATGGGAAATCAGCATCAGCACCTCAAGAGCACGGTATTGGAGACATTTTGGGACGGGTAGGAGGTCAGCTGACATCTCTCCAGATTTGTACTGAAAAATTCAGGGACTCTTTTAAACCGCAGTTCAGGTGCTGGCAGGGATATCACAATATCTCTTTCAAACTTTCCTTTACAAATTTTGCAGGTGATAGTGAGAGGAGGCTATAAAAGTGAAGCTGAAGGAGTGAATAGCTGGATATACTCTGAAGTTCAAAGTATGACTTGAACACCCAGATGTTGAAGCCATTCTGGTCTTGATCTTTCCTCATAAGCCAGCCAGGACAGGAGCCCTCCAACCACCATGCCACTTCTGTTGACCCTGCTCTACCTCTCTGAGGGTTCTCATGCAGAGTACAGATGGCTCCAGACACCCTTTCTCTTAGAATGGCTAACCACACACAGCAATCACACCTGTGCTGAAAGCTCCTTTTGCTTCCTGGGCTTCCACCACTCTTGCTCCTAACTCTTCATGACTGTAGCCACGAGAACTGACGGAGCCACCTCGGCAAGAGCTGTGCCTTTACAGCACGGAGCAGCAGTGCTGGGACCCACCCATCAGCACCAGATCAGCTTGTGTGAACAGAGTTGTGCAACGACCAAACCTCAGCTGTATCTGAAAGGCTTTTCTCAGCTTACAGCTTTGCATTGTTTATTTTTATTCCACAACAAAAACAGATGTTTTCTGGTGGGTTTGCTTTGCCAGATGTACCATTTAAAATGCTGTCAGCTGTTCAAAGACACTGCTGATCTTTGGAGAGTAGAAATAGCTGTGGAAAGTTAGCTATCTGGCACTGAGAATTGACATTTTCTAGGTGCATAGTCTGTTTGTTTGATTTTTTCACTAGTGGACACACTATGACTGAAGATTCACTCAGGAACTGGATTCACTCAGGAATTAGAATCATAGAATCATAGAATGGTAAGGTTGGAAGGGACCTCAAGGATCATCTAGTTCCAACCCCCTACCATAGACAAGGACACCTCCCACTAGCACAGGTTACTCAAGGCCTCCTCCTACCTGGCCTTGAACACCTCCAGGGAGGGAGCATCCACGACTTCCCTGGGCAACCTGTGCCAGTGCCTCACCACCCTCACTGCAAACAACTTCCTCCTAACATCCAGTCTAAATCTCCCCTCTGCCAGTTTAAACCCATTGCCTCTTGTCCTGTCGTTGCAGGACCTTGTAAATAATCCTTCCCCAGCCTTCCTGTAGGCCCCCTTCAGATACTGGAAGGCTACTCTAAGGTCTCCTGGAAGCCTTCTCTTCTGCCGGCTGCAGAACCCCAACTCTCTCAGCCTGTCCTTATAGCAGAGCTGTTGCAGCCCTCTGAGCATCTTCGTGGCCTCCACTGGACCCACTCCAATAGTTAAATATTCATCCTGTACTTGTGAGTAGTGTTCATTATCTTTTATGTTATTTACTTTTGTGAAAAATAATTTCATTTTGATTCCAAATTCTGAGTAGTGTGGCAATTTACTCCTTGGGGGTAAATCTCAGATTCTGTGATGCAAAGCCACCACAAGTATTTAGGTCAATGTTTATATCCTGCTAATAAGTTGTCAGTGTTCATACCCTGCTAATAAGTTGGGCTGTATATGTGCAGCAAGATGAAGGATAGTCATCAGAATTTGTAGCTGGTCTGAATCACAGTATCACAGTATTACCAAGGTTGGAAGAGACCTCAAAGCTCATCAAGTCCAACCCATTACCACAGACCTCAAGACTAGACCATGGCACCAAGTGCCATGTCCAAACCCGCCTTGAACACCTCCAGGGACGCTGACTCCACCACCTCCCTGGGCAGCCCATTCCAGCAGTCAATGACTCTCTCAGGCAAGAACTTTCTCCTCACCTCCAGCCTAAACTTCCCCTGGCACAGCTTGAGACTGTGACCTCTTGTTCTGGTGCTGCTTGCCTGAGAGAAGAAAGCAACCTCCTCCTGGCTACAAGCACCCTTCAGGTAGTTGTAGACAGCAAGAAGGTCTCCCCTGAGCCTCCTCTTCTCCAGGCTAAGCAATCCCAGCTCCCTCAGCCTCTCTTCATAGGGCTTGTGCTCAAAGAATCCATCACATCTCAAAAATATAGATTTGGCCTTTAGACTTGAAACATGGGAGAGACTTTTGTATGCCAGAAGATAATAATCCTGATAACTTGAAAAAAACAAAGTCTTCAGTGTCTTCCACAATTCTTGCCTGAAGATCTGAAATCAGTACTGTAGGGGTTTGGTTCTGTTGTTCGGTTTGGTTTTAATTCTGTTTATTGGTTTCTGCTTAATTCTGTTTATTTTTATGTTTCCACTGAAACATACCAGTTTTGCATGTGTTGTAAAGCACTACTCATGAGGGGAACCTGATGAAAACTTAATTCTGAAATAGGGATCAATTGTTTAATACATAGCTACACTGAACTGTAGACTGAAAGCTTTCCTGGTAGTAAAGGAAAGAAAATCATTTCCATTCTGCAATGTGGGTTTATATTACATTTTCTATATTGTCATCCTCTGTAAAACCCATGTAAATCAATACAACTTCAAAGTTTCAGATGAATGCTTTCTTGGCTTCCATATTAACTGCATCAATCACTGATTTCATTACTGACATTAATTCATTACTTTTGGCCGTATCACCTAGAGGAAAGATAGGTACAAATTGCAAGCTTGATCCCCTGAGAGACATCCTAGGTCAGGAATTAGGAACACACAGCAGTTATAACCTCAAATACTGAAGATGCTCAGAGGGCTGGAGCAGTTCTGCTATGAGGACAGACTGAGAGAGTCTGTCAGCTCTGCAGCCTGCAGAAGAGAAGGCTTCCAGGAGACCTTAGAGTAGCCTTCCAGTATCTGAAGGGGGCCTACAGGAAGGCTGGGGAGGGACTGTTGACAAGGTCTTACAATGACAGGACAAGGGGCAATGGGTTTGAACTGGTAGAGGGGAGATTTAGACTGGATGTTAGGAGGAAGTTGTTTACAGTGAGGGTGGTGAGGCACTGGCACAGGTTGCCCAGGGAAGTCGTGGATGCTCCCTCCCTGGAGGTGTTCAAGGCCAGGTAGGAGGAGGCCTTGAGTGACCTGTACTAGTGGGAGGTGTCCCTGCCTATGGCAGGGGGTTGGAACCAGATGATGCTTGAGGTCCCTTCCAACCTTACCATTCTATGATTCTATCTCTTCTCCAAGGCCATGCAATACAAGGTACTTCAGCTGGTGCTCCTCAGTAATCTGTTTGCATGGCTTATTTGTACAACATTTGTCTATGAACAAGAACTATTTTGAGATTTTTCATGCTCATAACCACAGTCTGCTCATTTCATCTCACAAAACTTTGGCACGACAAGTGAGTAACCTGTAAACAAGGCTTGGTCCAAGCCTGACCAAAATCAAATTCCTTTACCATCTCTGGCTGGTAAATTTGAGACACACCAAGGAAATTTATTTTCTAGTAGCAACAGCATAAATGTTTTTAAGGAAAACCACTCCACCAGCTGTTTCCTTTGCCCTCTTACCCTTCAACTCACTTCCAAACGTGTTCTCAAGCTGATAATTTTGTTACTACAGGGATTGTGGTGTGTTTATTTTTGTCATTTTGAGGGGTATGTTATCTAAAGATTTTAATTTGCTGGAGAAGCTGAGTTCTTTCAAAACCCTTTTTCAATAACTGATCCTCTTATCAACATTGGCCCATTAGAGTGACATTTGCTACATTTCATTACAATAAAACTTTCAAAGAGTGGGAAAAGGATGGACTGATGGATGCTAAAGCTAAGTAAACATTACAACTTCCCTGTGTTTTATCAGAGCACAGCCAACATGAAACAGCATTTTCTGTGGTCCCTTTCCTGGTGAAAGGGCTATTAGAAAAGTGAATTTCCAAATGTGATTCCTTCCATACGCATTAAAAATACTTCAGTCACCAGAAACTCAACGTAATTGAAGTTTCATTTTGCCAAAGTTGTTTCTCTTCTTAAGATCTTTTTCAAAGCAGTAGTGTAGTTTACATCCTTATTCCCATTTCATTTGGATCACAGGATAAGTTTAGGGATGGAGTGGGGCTTCTCTTTTCAAGACAGACGTTGTCAGATATTATAATAGTGCTAGTAGTAGTAGTAACAGCCATGCAAATAACAGACAGGGATCTTATTTGTTGATCCTAAACAATACTAGGTTCTGTGCAGGCAGCAAATATCAAGTGAGCAGACACTACACCACGGTGATTTGTGCTGACTTATCAACTGCTCAAGTGTATGATGGTGAGAGCAGGAGGAAGCTGATCAGCCCATTAGCCATTCTTGTCTGGTGAACTGGTTCGCTTTGAACTTTTGCTGCTTCTGCCTGCTTGTTAAAAATCACCTCCAAACTAAAGAAGCCAACACAATACCCAAACAATAAATATACAATGAACTACTGAATTAATTGCTCTTTTCACAAATCAGCTTCCTCCAATACCCTAGAAGGAAGGTAAGGAGAATGCTCAGAGGACTGAAGCAGTTCTCCTATGAGGACAGGCTACAAGAGTTGGGGCTCTGCAGCATGGAGAAGAGAAGGCTTCCAGGAGACCTGATAGTAGCCTTCCAGTATCTGAAGGGGGCCTACAGGAAGGCTGGGGAGGGACTATTGACAAGGTCTTGTAATGACAGGACAAGGGGCAATGGGTTTAAACTGGCAGAGGGGAGATTTAGACTAGATGTTAGGAGGAAGTTGTTTGCAGTGAGGGTGGTGAGATGCTGGCACAGGTTTCCCAGAGAGGTTGTGGCTACTCCCTGCCTGGAGGTGTTCAAAGCCAGGTTGGATGAGGTCTTGAGTAACCTGTACTAGTGGGAGGTGTCCCTGCCTATGGCAGGGGGTTGGAGCTGGATGATGCTTGAGGTCCCTTCCAACCTTACCATTCTATGATTCCATGATTCTATGTTTCTATGATTTTAGCTGCATGTTTTTTCCCCCCAGTTAAAGCTATCCTTAGTATCTGAGCAATGGCCATTTATTAAGTGGCAGGCAAGTTGTGAGAGGCTCAGACTATAAGTTTGCTTCAACTAAATACCTAAAGATTTAGATAATTATTCAAAGTTTGTCCAAACAATTCAAACCTCTTCAGTCAGCACCCCTGGCTGGAGATCTCAGAAGAATATGGAGGCTGTCTTGTGCCATGTGCAGTACTTCCTGTTTCTGGTTAACATTTTGGCATTTCTCAATTCCTGTCTCAGTATTTTGGCTTTTATCTGTTCCTGTCTAGGTATTTTGGCTTCCTTTGGTTTATGTCCCAGCTGGAAACCAAAAGCGCAGATGCATGTGAAAAGGAGAAATAGTGAACAATGAAGCTAAACGGAATATTTTATAGTCTAAAAGTTTTATTCATGTTCAGACTTTTAAAATGAAGGAAAAAAACTTGGTTACTTCTTGTTTGGGGTTTTTGTTGTTGTTGTTTTGGGTTTTTTTAAATGAAACTCCTATTCTCCTCCTTGCTATAAAGACTCAAAATGGCATTTCCACATTAATTCGTGGTGGTTACATTACATGACTTAGCACTACGCTTTTTGTGACAGTCAAACCTCCAAATAGATGTCATCAAAACCAATTAAATTTTCTAAGAAAGTAATTGATCCATGTCTTCAAGCAGGGGGGAAAAAAAAAAAAAAAATTGGGTCAAGAAAGTTCCTACATGTATTTTTCAGGATAATGAGTGGGTTAGAGTTTCCTTGCAACAAGTGGGTATTTTCCAGCTGGCCAAGGGCAGCAATGATTTCAGATCCAGCATGTCTGATGAGTTTCTAATGAAATCCAAACAATGTCTGCCCTGGCTTTTTGCAAATAGAGAAGTCTGTGCTTAAAGCCTGGAAGGCTCTAAGGCATGAACTCTTCTGTGTCAGCTTGGAGATTTGCAAAGGCTTGCAAGGAAAGAACTTCCCAATGGGTCTAGCATAATGGCTGTCGGAACTGCTTGTTCTTTTCACCACGCTTGGACACATATCCTCCAAAAACATCCAATCCAGCTGAGCTGGAAAATTAAATCTGGCTCCTGAGCTCTGACATCAGGGATCCAAAAGTAGCTGCAGTTGGTGAACCCTAGTGATCCTGGAAAGGTCCTTTGGATCATCAAAGCACGGGGCATCTCATAGCCTGGGAACTCCCTTCAATCAGGAGTGCTTAAATAAATCAACAAGGAGATGATGGGTTTAAAAACAAATCATATTACAATGAAAATTCTGCAAGAGCCTGAGGAATCAGTTATTTCTAATATTTATATAATTTCCACAAATTTAAGGACCAGCTGCAAAGTTTTGGGAATGGACAAGTAAACCGATAAAATGAACCTAAGTACTGATGAAAGGCCACTCAGTTTTATTCTCTCAGTGGTTATCAAAGTAAGTGTGGGATGTAGGAGTAGATGATGCCATGGTCTAGTTGATTGGATAGGGCTGGGTGATAGGTTGGACTATCCCAATCTGGTTGATTCTATCATTCTATGATAGGGCTGGGTGATAAGTTGAACTGGATGAGCTTGGAGATCTCTTCCAACCTGGCTGATTCTATTATTCTATGACTCTATGATAGGGCTGGGCGGTAATTCGGACTGATTGATCTTGGAGGTCTCTTCCAACCTGGTTGATTCTTTGATTCTATGATAGGGCTGGGTGGTAATTTGGACTGAATGATCTTGGAGGTCTCTTCCAACCTGGTTGATTCTTTGATTCTATGATAGGGCTGGGTGGTAATTTGGACTGAATGATCTTGGAGGTCTCTTCCAACCTGGTTGATTCTTTGATTCTATGATAGGGCTGGGTGGTAATTTGGACTGAATGATCTTGAAGGTCTCTTCCAACCTGGTTGATTCTATGATTCTATGATAGGGCTGGGTGGTAATTTGGACTAGATGATCTTGGAGGTCTCTTCCAACCTGGCTGATTCTATGATTCTATGTTTCTTCCCAGAATTGCATCCTGTCTCAAACAGGAATTCCATACATCCTTCAGTGTCTAAGCTCTTTGACTTGGAAGCTCTGGGCAGAGAACAAAATGAGAGGGAAGGAGCAGCTGTGCTTCTGAAGCTGGCAAAAGCTGCTGTCTCACAGGAATGGGAGAGCAAGGCAAGATGCAGACAAGCCATATGAGCTGCTGATGGCATCTTGCTTTCACAACAGCATATTCCAACTCTATCCAAATCTCCATAAGACTGGGGAGCCCCTTCCTTTAGGGATCCACACCACTCTACTGCCTTGGGCAGCAGCTCCCAGTTTCCCAGAGCTCCCCCATTGCTTCCTGCATACTGCTCTGTGTGAATAAACCAGACCTTTGCTGTAAGTCAGTCTTTAAGGGCCAACAAATTCAGACCCTCTGGAAATTTGCCAAAATCTGAAGGTAACAGTATCCCAGCCCAAGGCATGGCTGTGTTCCTAGAGAAAAATAGCCAGAAATTCAAAATTTGCAGTTTTCCTAATGATATCCTTTGGCAAGGGATGAAACCCAGAGTTACAGTCACAGCATTAAAGCTTTGCTCCCACTACACAGTAAGTTACAGACTTACCTGTGAATTATTTAATATTATAAACAATAGTATTAATATAATATACCAAAAGGTATTTAGACACTACAAACTGAGAATTTGGCCTCCAGTGAGCAGCTCTGTCCTGGTTGCCAGCAGGTCAGGACACCACTGCAGAGCCTAATGGTGTAAAATTCACTGCAGAGGGAGCTCATACCAATATTTAGTTATTGCAGCCCCAGTATTGGAGGAGTGAGGTCTTGGCATTGGAAAAGAGTTTTCTGGGAGGAATGATATCTCTCCTAGGAATTGATCTACACTGTGTGATTATGTGTGTATTCACATGCTACTGATGTCAGTGGAGAAGAGGAATGAACTGTACAGTGAGACTTGTCTGGAGTCTTCATTGTTATGATGCTTCATCTCCTAAGGAGACAGGTATTTGGTGGGTTGTTTTTTTCCACCCATCTCCTTTAAAGGTTTTCATGTATATGAAGAAAAAAAAAATAAAAAGGGAAAAAAGAAAACAAAGTGTGTGGGGAAAGATTACTATTCAAGTGAAAATCTGAGTAAGCAAATGCATTTGGCTCTAACATCCATGGAAAGTTTATTCTGGAGCCAGAGGTGGTTACTCTGACCATAATTTTACACAGACAGTTACAAGCAGTCATCTTGGTGGGTTCATACCATTTTAATGTGAAGTACTTTAGTGTTTTACTTTTTAGTATTTTTCAATAAATAAAGCAGAATGAACTCCAGTGGTATATGCTGCCAACTACTTTCCCAACCATTGCTCTTTACAGAGGATGATTTATAATATCAAAGATAAACTAAAGAAGAATTATGACTTCAGGTTTAAAAGTTCATTTTATGAGGTAGATAATCTTTAGTATTCTTTTCAGGCCTCATAAATTTGATTGCTTTTTCCTTAGTTCTTTAATTGTTAGCAAGGCAAAGAGCTCAGAAATACAGTTTCAGTTGTGTGCCCATGAGTTTCTAATCATTGCACTGTGTTGCTGCAAGAACTCGGGCCAGCCTTCCTAGGCCCTGAATGTGTATGACTATTGGTGTTGGGGAAGACCTATTTTATTTACCACTTCTTTGGCAAAAGATTATCTAAGAACCTGGTAAATTTTTCATCCATTCTAAGAAGAGCACAGCATCTGATCCATTTGATGCCAGTTGCTAAAATACTGGCACCCTGCAAAAGTGAGTCCAAAAGACAAAAGAGTCCAATGAATCATAGAATCATAGGATCATAGAATCACAGAATGTGAGGGGTTGGAAGGGAACTTGAAAGATCATCTGGTCCAGCCCCCCTACCAGAGCAGGGTCATCTACAGCAGATCACACAGGAATGCTTCCATATGGTTCTTGAATATCTCCAAAGAGGGAGACTCCACAACCTCCCTGGGCAGCCTTTTCCAGTGCTCTGTCACCCTCACAGTGAAAAAAAAAGAAATCTTCAAGAGCTATGAGGGTGATCAAGGGACAAACATCTTTCCTATGAAGAAGAGCTGAGGGAACTGGGGCTGTTTAGAATCATAGAATGGTAAGGTTGGAAGGGACCTCAAGGATCATCCAGTTCCAACCCCCTGTCATAGGCAGGGACACCTCCCACTAGTACAGCTCACTCAAGACCTCATCCAATCTGGTCTTGAACATCTCCAGGGAGGGAGCAGCCACAACCTCCCTGGGCAACCTGTTCCAGTGCCTCACCACCCTCACTGCAAAGAACTTCCTCCTAACATCCAGTCTAATTCTCCCCTCTACCAGTTCAAACCCATTGCCCCTTGTCCTGTCGTTGCAAGACCTTGTCAATAGTCCCTCCCCAGCCTTCCTGTAGGCCCCCTTCAGATACTGGAAGGCTACTTACAGACGTTGCTAAGATCCCCTTTAGTCTTGAGAAGGTTGAGAGGGGATCTTAGCAATGTCTGTAAGCATCTGAAGAGTGGGTGTTTAGATGAAGGTGACAGTCTCTTTTCTGTGGTGCCCAGTAACAGGACAAGGAACAACAGGAATAAGCTGGAACCCCTCAGCTTGAGGAGAAACAAGATTCTGAGTCTCCTTCTCTGGAGACTTTCAAAGTCCCCCTGGATGTATTTCTGTGTGGTCTACCTTAGGTGATTCTGTTTTGGCAGCGCAGTTGGACAAGATGATCTCTAGAGGTCCATTCCAAACGCTAACATTCTGTAACTCTATGATAACTTGAGTTTTTCCACGGGCAAGGCTTTGTATTAAACTTGTGCCAGACTTAAAACAGAGGGAACTCTCAAACAACAGCAGGCAGGCAAAGGGCAAAAGCCAACACTCAAGTTGTCACTTTCAACTTCTCACAACAGGTATTTGGGGGTGAGGTGTGCCTATGCACACACCCCTGCCTTTAGTCCCAGTTCACTGTTTCAGAGTTGCTCTGTCAGTATACAGAAAGGTAAATATAATACTCTGCATGCATTGCACAAGATAGCAGAATCACAGAATGGGAGGGGTCACAAGGGACCTCTGGAGGCCATCTAGTACAAGCCCCTTGCAAAAGCAGATTTGCCTAGATCAGGTTGCACAAGAATGTATCCAGGCAGGTTTTAAAAGTCTCCAGAAAAAGAGACTCCACCACCTCTCTGGGTAGCTCGTTGCAGTGCTCCATCACTCAGAATAAATGTGTCTTTCATTAAGTGACACCTCCTGTGTTCTAGTTTGTAACTATTGCCCCTTGCCCTATCACTGGGAACCACTGACAAGAGCCTAGCCCCAACCTCTTGACCTCCCACTCTTTAGATATTTATACGCATTGATAAGATCCTCTCTGTCTTCTCTTTTCCAAGTTAACCAGACACAGGACTCTCAGCCTTTCCTCATAAGAGAGATGTTTCAGTTCCCTAATCATCTTGCTGGCCCTCTGTTGAACTCTCTCCAGTAGTTCCCTGTCTCTCTTGAACTGGGGAGCCAAGAAGAATATGTCTGGTTAAGATTTCATCTCATGCTTTGGTGGATCACTTAAGCACTTTCTTTGGCGTGACGTATTTCCTCACAATATATAGATCCCAAATACAGAATGTTTAATTTCTCCATCTTTACATGTTTTAATTAATTATACATAAATCTTGCTTGCATTAAAAGTCATCTTCCTAACCTCCTTTTCAGTGACCTTGTGTTTCTAATATAGTCTTCACAGTATCACAGTATCACAGTATCACCAGGGTTGGAAGAGACCTCAAAGATCATCAAGTCCAACCCATCACCACAGACCTCAAGACCAGACCATGGCACCAAGTGCCACCTCCAAACCCACCTTGAACACCTCCAGGGACGGTGACTCCACCACCTCCCTGGGCAGCCCATTCCAGCAGTCAATGACTCTCTCAGTCAAGAACTTTCTCCTCACCTCCAACCTAAACTTCCCCTGGCACAGCTTCAGACTGTGTCCTCTTGTTCTGGTACTGCTTGCCTGAGAGAAGAAGGTAACCTCCCCCTGGCTACAAGCACCCTTCAGGTAGTAGTAGACCGCAATAAGGTCCCCCCTGAGCCTCCTCTTCTCCAGGCTAAACAATCCCAGCTCCCTCAGCCTCTCTCCATAGGGCTGTGCTCCAGGCCTCTCCCCAGCCTCGTTGCCCTTCTCTGGACACACTCAAGCACCTCAATGTCCTTCTTCAATTGAGGGGCCCAGAACTGGACACAGGACTCAAGGTGTGGCCTAAGCAGTGCAGAGTCCAGGGGGAGAATGACCTCCCTGCTCCTGCTGGCCACACTATTCCTCATGCAGTCTTAAATGATGCACTAGCACAAGGAGGGCATGAAGAGTTTGGATTAAGAAGAAGATGCAGCAAACAAAATTGCAAGCTGAGATATTTCAGATTTCCAGGCCTGTTTGCATGGTATTTAAGCCTGAAATTCAGTGTAAAACATATAATCACTATATTTCAACAGAATTGAAATTCAGGGCTCAAGAAAAACAGTAGCAGGACAATGGTTGTTAAATGGGGAAACTCTGTGTGCTTTCTAAGCACTCCAAAATACAAACTACCAAACCAGAGTACTTAACTTTACACTTTTTATCACTGGTAGTACTGTACTACAAAGGACATACACTCCAGTATCCCATTTTAGGACCACAAAATTCAAAAGACTGGGAAGCCTGCCTATGAGGAAAAGCTGAAAGAAATGGTTTTGTTTAGATTTAAGAAGGTTTAGGTGAGACCTGATCACCATGTTCCACATTCCCTACCTGAAGGGTGGCTGTAGCCAGGGGGAGGTTGCTTTCTTCTCTCAGGCAAGCAGCACCAGAACAAGAGGACACAGTCTCAAGCTGCACCAGGGGATGTTTAGGCTGGAGGTGAGGAGAAAGTTCTTGCCTGAGAGAGTCATTGACTGCTGGAATGGGCTGCCCAGGGAGGTGGTGGAGTCACCGTCCCTGGAGGTGTTCAAGGCGGGTTTGGATGTGGCACTTGGTGCCATGGTCTGGTCTTGAGGTCTGTGGTGATGGGTTGGACTTGATGATCTTTGAGGTCTCTTCCAACATCGGTGATACTGTGATACTTCTCCCAAGCAAGGCTGAATGAGGTACCCTCCAGCCTGCTGTTCTATAACACTAACTTCTGTGCGTATTAGGATGACTATAGGAATGACTCACAGTTAGGAACTTGAAACTGAAGTGGAGCAAACAAAGGTAAGGATAAACAAACCACCATTTCACCAGCAGCTAACACATCAAAGAAAAAAGTGAGATCTTTAAAAATGTCAATGAAAGGTAAATCCAGCCCCACTGCAACCTCTTAAAACTGTGAGCTGGCAAGCTGTGTTTACAGGGGGCACGTTACTCATTATTATTAGCAGATCAGATTTGCTGTTCTGCAAAGCTCTGGTGTGCAAGAGATGTCAGAAACAATCTACCACCCATTCCTAAGTGATTATAAGTGCTAGGAGAAGTGGGATTCCTTCTGAAGAAGAGTTTGGCTTCTGTATACAGGGCATAAACTTCAAAGCACTTCAAGAAGATGTTTTTGGTTTTTTTTTTCTTTTTTTTTCTGCTGACATTGCAAGGCAACACTTCTGATCTCTCAGTTTAATTGTGCTGCCTCTTTGAAAGTTTTCTGTCAATTGGCAGCTTCAAGTTCAGCATGACAGCACATTAATAGTGAGCTCACCAGTGATCAAGTAGCTGTGAAGCAGTGTCTACACCACACAAGCTCAGAGATCATCATAGGACCCTCTGAACCTGTCTGCTTCTAAAAATGTTGCCTAAAAAGGAAGCCAAGACTTACACCTGAGGGACATGTGAGATTTGTTATCAGTCTGTGAGAAGGAACATGATCCAAAAGATGACTTTCCCTCTCTCCCCGCACACTGCAAGTGCAATAATTTAACAATTCTAGTATTTGCAACTGTCTACAACATCAAAAATAAAAATAAAAATAAAAATAAAAATAAAAATAAAAATAAAAATAAAAAATAAAAATAAAATAAAATAAAAATAAAAATAAAGAATACAATAAAAATTAAAAATTAAAATAAAAATAAAAAATAAAAATAAAAACAAAAACAAAAATTAAAATTAAAATTAAAATTAAAATATAAAAATAAAAATAAAATTAGAAAATTAAAATTAAAATAAGAATTAAAAATAAAAATAAAAATTAAAATTAAAATTAAAATACATTTCTCTGATTGCCACAATATAGATCTAGGTGCCATCAAATGGGCACAATTTAACCTTCAGAACTGCTTCCCATCGAAGCTTCCCATTGTCATTCCCACCACTTGTTGAATTGGTCAAATAACATCCAGAGATCCTCATCTTTCTCAGAGTTTAAAGAGGATAATGCCTGTGCACACACATGTTTGTGTACACATGAGAGTAAGGGAGGACAGGAGGGCAGAGCTGATGGAAAGGAGTAAGGTTATGAGGTTAGTTCAATTGACAGTTAGTGACAAGCACTCTCATGGTACCTGTGACATCCAAGATTGATCAGGTATTCCAGAGCTCAGGGTGCAAAGCATTTGGCAAACTCTGATCTCTTAATTCAATTGATTCTTTTCCAAGAATTTTTAAAAGTGATGACCTTTCCTAACCTATTAGATAGTGGGAATCAGAAAGAAGACATTGAAGAATTTTAATAAGAGGAATTGAATTGTTTCTTCATCTTCACAACCTGGGATTTATGAGGGAATTGCACTGGCTTTGTAGCAATGTAAAATAAATAGACATTAGATGATGACAGGGAAAATAGAATTGCTGCCAAAGCTAAAAAGAGCTTGGCAAAAGAAGAAAGAACTACTACATAGTCTGTCATTCTTTGCTGTACAAACCTTTTCATAAGGCACAGAAAAGAGATATACAGAAATAATAGACCCTTGCTAAAAGATGAAAAGGACTTTCTATAGCTTACATTCTTCACCAGCAAGGGCTAAGATGCATCTCAGTTGCTACAGAATCTTACTGTGCTCTTTCGTCATTCAGAAAAGTGATTACAGCTTGCAAGGAGCATTTACAGCCTGAACTTTTAACATCAGAAATAAATAACCAAAACAAGAGGTCAGGAAGAGAACGAAGTTATTACGAGCATAAATACATTAAAGACATATCAGTCCAACTCCGTTCTCATCTATTTCCTCTTCAGCAGTGCCTTTCTGAACTAGGCAGAGTGATTTTTTTTCACAGTGAACCTCTAGCAAAAATCCTGTTTCCATGCTTGACATCACTAAAAATATATTCACGTATGGAAAGGTTAAATATTTGAGCGTTCAAAGATATTGTAGATAGAAGTAAGATATTAAGTAAGATATTAAGATATTAAGTATTTCCAAACCTATTGTTATCCTTTTGTCATCCAGGTATAATCCAGGAATTATCCTTTATAGTTATTATAGTTAAGATGTAGAATCACCAGAAATAGCTTCATACAACATACTTATTTCTTCATACTTAAGCTTCATACTTATTTCTGATGGTTTAAATCATAAGACAAGATGACCAGTGGTAGTAAGCACCACAAGAAAGTCAGCTTGAAAAGTACTTTGCCTTTTTTTTCTTTTTTTTTTTGCTTTTACAAGAGCCTGAGATTCATCTCAGGGTAATGAAGGGTATTAATTAATGTGAGATGCTATTTTTTGTCAAAATTAATATTGCTTATTACTTTTTATATTCAGGATTCTCACTACTCCCCCAGTAATTTTTAGTAATAATTGGTTCAATAGTCGTGAAAACATTATACAAAGGAATAACTGGATCTAGAACAAATAACTAGCAATAATAAAACATTAAACTATTAGAAGTGGAAGAGAGGTTCTTGCAGTTAATTATACTGCTTGCCCACTAGATGCACTCAGGAAGCTCCTTTCTGTTTTAAGGCAGAAGATTAGGATTCAGTTAGATTCAGTTACGGAGTTTGCTAAAGATTTGCTAAAGAGGTTTTTGAATATTTAGCCACAGAAGTTCTTTCCCTACTTATGGGGCTAGCTGCAGCTTCAGACAGCACCCATACTTGCAGGGAGTTCTGTTGGTGTCTTGTCAGCCCTTGAGGGGTTTCTGATCTTCCCAGCCTCTTAATGGAGGTGCTGGGAGAGAAGCAGGCAATCTCTGACCTGTTCCTGGTTCCTTCTGAACCATCTGTGCGTACCTTCCAGGGCTTTGCAGTCTGGGCAGAGCACTTGCAGACAGGATGTCTTGCAGATGTGCAGTCTTAGCACAAGGTCATCCTGGCTGAGCCATTTGGTACCTATTCCTGGTAAAGTCAAAGCAGAGGCAAGCTCAAAGTATCAGGGTTTGTTGCTTTGTGGTAGAGACAGCTTACAGCAAACAGTGAAGCAGTAGCACTGCCAGAAGCAGAGCAGGATGAGGCAGAAAGCAATGGTAGCAGCAGCAAGCAAGCACGTTGTCACTACCTGCTCATCTCTTTTATCAATGTAGCCTGAGTCTGATGGGCCTTTGGACACAGATTAACCAATTGGTGTGAAAGGGTGAGAGAGAATGGGTTTAAGATTGAGGAGGGTAGATTTAGACTGAATATCAGGAAGAAATTCTTCACAGTGAGGGTGGTGAGACACTGGAACTGATTGTCCAGGGAGGATGTGGATGTACCTGGAGGTGTTCAAGACCAGGTTGGATGGGGCTTTGAGCAGTCCGGTCTAGCGGAAGGTGTTCCTGCCCGTGGATCTACATGACCTTTAAGGTCCCTTCCAAACCAAGCTATTCTGTGGTGCTATGATAGTATGAAAGTTCATAGTTTCATGTAGAATCATAGAATGATAAGGTTGGAAGGAACCTCAAGGATCATCTAGTTCCAACCCCCTGCCATAGGCAGGGACACCTCCTACTAGTACAGATCACTCGAGGCCTCGTCCAACCTGGTGATATATTAACCAAGTTCTTGTTAATTCCTGTAAACAACCTATTTAACCATTGTTTGATTCCTACTCTGATTGTCCTTTCCTAGGAATCACCTACCTTGTTCCACTGTCCAGATTTAAAAAGAAAAAGCAACCCTCCTGAAAATGATCAAAGCTTTTCTCAAGTAGGGGCAAAGGGTTCTCTATGGCATGGTTTCAGAAACAGGGACAAACGCCCAACAGCTGTTAATATGGAGGAGCTATTAAAGGGGATCTCCTGGTATTACATTGCAAGCTGTCATTTTCAGTAGTACTGGAGACATCCATTGATGTAATGGTCTCAGGAGACAAGAGGGCTTAAGTAGTTTTTTGAGACGTGAGGGTATTGACCTGACCTACTCACAGCAGTTGAATTGTTGGGAACGTTGATTCATGATTTTACAAAGACCTCACTATTCTTATTCTCCAGAGTGATTATACACCTGACAAATGGTAAAAGCAACATTACTGGACCTCAGAGAGTTATTTTACTTTTAATGCATGCCATTATTAAGCCTGATAGCCTCTCTTATTGCTGTTTTGATAGCTGCCTGCTGTTTAAATGAAAGCACAACGTTTCCTGACAGCTCATGCACAGGTGGCCCCGGTTTCATTCTAAACAAGTCAGGGAGAAATTAATCTTAGTGAGGAGGGGGCAAGAGGGAGCTGTCAGTCCATGTCATACCAAGTCTGAACAGAGAATTTCACTTTGTGACAGGGAGAATGAAAGGAAGGGGCCCAGGGAGAAGATGGTGACAGGCACCTCCACTTTACCTGCTTGCTTGGTCTGCAACTATGTGTGCTGAGCCTTATTATGGCAAGACAACGTCTTTTAGCCTATCTGTGTAAAGAGTGTGGCATCTTATACCTGCAGGGATTTAAGGTGAAAAGCACTGACATCATTTTCTATGCTGCCTTTATGCAAACCACAGCCATACAAAGTGGGTGCACTATTGCCATAGCTGAGTTATTCTTCCTGACTACATCAGAAAAATCGATTTCATGAGTCTTTGTCACTGTAAAAATAACATCAATGCCAAGTAGAAGAGACCAATGCTAGGTGACAGGCCCTACTCATCTATGTTTCATTACAGTCTTAATGAAGGCTTGGCAACAAAACAGAGTAATTGTCCCTTGGTCTGTAAATATGCACATGCAGGGCTTTAAATGTTTAATTTGAATTTCAAGGTCTCTTTGGGCTTTACTAAAGAACCATAAAGCAAGCTTTGACCTTTTTAAGACTATTTGGGGTCACATTGCCTTTTTTAAGAGAGTTAATGAGATTGACTGGGAAACAGCAGAAACCACTTGCTGTTGAAGACACTCTGCCACTCAGGAGTACCATCACCATCAGTGTGCCTTCCAGCAGCTGTTCTTCTGAAGAATGAGCTCTTCATTATCTGATATTTAGTCCAAGCCAAATAATCAAAAATTGAAGAGCAGGCCTTAGATATCAATCTGAGCTCCAGAGAGGAAAGACACTTCCCTGATGTATTCCTCTCTTCCAACAAACATTTCCTGTTTTCTAGTTTTAGGTGTTGTCCTTTCCATATGCAGAGCATCTGAATAACACCTCAATGATACCAAAGTCTCTCTGCTAACTATTTTATTTTTAGAAGCTTGGACACCTATCTCTTCTACTTTGAATCAGTGTGCTGTTCCAGACGATCGTTTTCAGTGCTGTGGCATTTAAGTTAAGGATATCCAAGTAGGCAAATTGGCTCCTCTGAACCTAATCCAAGTATTGTGTTTGGATGAGGGAGCACTGGAATCCTGCATAGACTCTTAGAGCTCTGTAAGCCTGAATTTGCTGTATTGATCCTATGAGGAGGACTGTGGTGACAGTCCCGGTAACCGCAATTGCTCTCCACTTTCTTGCCTTATTAAATCCTGCTTCCCTGGGAACAAACTGAGGTCCCTTGAGTACAAGAGAGGGTTGGTGCTTCTCCAGGCATTTGTATAGCACCTCCTTAGCACTGTCCTACCACAAACTAATCTCTGACCTGTCCTTACCAATCTTCCAAAAACCAAATTCTTACTAAACCTCTTACAGCAGACTCTACACACCAGTGAAGTTCAAGGGTATGGCTTTGGCCTCAATTTCACTTATGACTTGTTATATTAATTAGCTTTCTGCATTTCTAGCTTGAATGAGAGTAAAAGTTGTAAAGGTCACAGGAGAAGGTCCTTGGAGAATTTTTGCCTGAGAGAGAAGACTTGAGTAGTAGAAAGCCTGTGAGGAAATCTGGAGAGGAAATTTGCCACCAGTCTTCTGTAACAAGTCTGCAGATGAATTTTTACCATAGTTAGATTGGTTATTGTCTTGAGAAGCTTCCCTGAAAGCCACCTCTGATTTCAAAAGAATGTCTTCCTGTGTATTTCTCCAGGCTCTAAATTATTACAGAAGTCCATGAAGAGCAGAGAGAACTCAGACACAGCCTCAGCTCTGAGTCTGAGGTATCTGACCACACAAGCCATAAGCTCATGGTTCCATTGATTCTTACCTGATCCAATGGATCTGTACTGCAGATGAGGCTTTTAGAACTGCCAATGCTGTGATCTGCTTTACCTTATCACTTTCACCCCTCAGCAGAAGCCAGGATCCCACTGCAAAAGACAGAAGGAACACCACAGTTTCTGCTCCAAAAGCTTGCAAAGACTAACAGAGAGCAAAAGGCAGTTTGCTCATAGCTGTTTGGCACCTCAGTGGTGATGCTGAATCAAAACCCAGAGTCACTCAGATGTGCCTAATCCAGACATTTCTCTGTTGCCAACTCCGGGAAGTCACCTCGCTGCTCCTAGCTCCTGTGAGAAAACTGCTTTTTCCCTTTTGTCAATGCCTGAAGTTTTCAGCAAATGCAAATATACAGAAATTGAACAAGGACAAACGTAACTCTTTACAAAACTCCATTTATACTTGAAGCCAGCCTTGCTATCAAAGCCTTTTCCATTATAGTCATTCTAAAATGACAGTGAAATAAGGTTTGCCATGATCTTTGAAGGCTGAACACTTTAAAAGCTGAAGAAAAAGCTTTTTACCATGCCTCTCCAAAACACTGGAATCACCCTTTAGCATTTTTTGCTATTCATCTCAAAGGATTCTTTTTGCCAAGACACCTTGTTCCATTTTAAGATACACAGGCACTTAGACAAGGAATCTGTGCAGCTCTTCTCCAAAGTGTTTATGTTTCCTCCACTCAGATCAGAGGAATTTCAGGCTGCATGAGGATCTCTCCTTGTGAGTTTCCCTCTCAGTATTTGGCCTTTTGCAGGAGCTGGAGGTCTTACTGCCTTTTATTTGTTTTTGAAAGCAGGCTTAGAGGCTGATTCTGGTCTGTCTGACACCAAGGTAAATCAGGAGAGCCACAAGGATAAGAGACATTGTGTTCGTGGAGAAGCACCAGAAATGTGGTCAAAATTTAATTCACACCAGTCACTGTACACTAAGACATCACAGATCTTGCTGTGAGGTCTGGGAAAAAAAAAAAAAAAAAAAAAAAAAAAAAAAAAAGGTCCTGAGTGGAAAACAGTTTTTAAAATGGCTTCAGCCTTCCAGAGGAAGCTTAATGAAGAGTATGCAAAGCCAGCTACACAAGATTGCATGTTGCAATAGCTTAGCCTGGGACAGCAGCTCTGCCAGATGCAAAGAGTTTCCTATACCAGTGTAGTCTGGTTAGTGGGTAGGGATTTCCAGATCACATAGAGCTTCTTTGGCTACACCCATACTAGTAAACCATCCAGGGCCAGCACATGGACCTGGGCACTGTGGCACAGTCATCTCTGCTGATCCATTGTTAGCATGCCATGCTACTCAAGAACCCACATAGCAAATACACTCACTTCTATATCTCTATGGCTGTCCCGTGCCAGTTGGCATACCTGGGCACTATTGAAGGCAGAGCACATGGCAGGAACTACTCCCAAATGTCAGAGCACATGAGTCCATTATGCTGAGGAGAGATAAAGAGGGTTTAGGCATATGGATGTGAGTCAGTCCATTTGCTCTTCTTCAGCCTGTCTGTGCTGTGTGGGAGAAGTTTTTTATGTCCATAAGAAAATTTCACAGAATCATAGAATCGTAGAATGGTAAGGTTGGAAGGGACCTCAAAGATCATCCAGCTCCAACACCCTGCCATAGGCAGGGACACCTCCCACTAGTACAGGGCACTCAAGGTCTCATCCAATCTGGCCTTGAACATCTCCAGGGAGGGAGCAGCCACAACCTCCCTGGGCAACCTGTTCCAGTGTCTCACCACCCTCACTGCAAACAACTTTCTCCTAACATCCAGTCTAAATCTCCCCTCTGCCTGTTCAAACCCATTGCCCCTTGTTCTATCATTGCAAGAATTTGTCAATAGTCCCTCCCCAGCCTTCCTGCAGGCCCCCTTCAGATACTGGAAGGCTACTCTAAGGTCTCCTGGAAGCTTCTCTTCTCCAGATATAGCAGCCTGGATGCTGCAAGGTAGCGATCCATACCAACACAGTCACTAGGTCATTACCAGTCCTCAATAAACATTTCTTTAATATTTTAAATAGGGTCATTTCTGGCTTACAGAAAAAGCTCTCCTTGGCTGCATGTAAATCTCATTACTAATAACTAAGCTTCCTTTTTTTTTTTTTTTTTTTTTTTTTTTTTTTTTTTCCACAAACTCCACGTGTTCNCAGTTGCATACATACCATAAATAGAAAACATGAATCCCATGTCTTTAGGAAACTGAAAAACATTCTGTTCTTTGGCATGCAGCTACAAAACCCCTTTTGTCCATTTGTGCATGTGTTCAGTTCATGTTTTGGTGCTAAAACTCTCAGGCAATGGCAGGGTGCAGTTTGCACCCACACTATTTAACTCAACACACTCACCTCCTCCAAAAACTAGATCCATCCACACTGCCTGTGGACTTGCTGGCTGTAGCAGACACAAATTCACTGATACCTATTCATATGGAGACTGAGAAAACATAGGTCTTAATGTTACTCTGGGTTTTTTGGTTGCGTTTTTTTTTACCTGACAGGTGAACAAACACCATTCACTGGACAGCTTTTACTAAACCTGATTTGCTGCAGACATGAGGCATTTTGTCTTAGTATATTTCATATATCACTTTTTAATCTTTAACGAGATGGTTTGAACTCTTTTCTTTTTTTTTTTTTTCTTTTTTTTTTTTTTTCCCAAAGCATGCAGCTGTTCCGATTGTTGTCAGGCCTGCATTTGGGGATTATCACTTTTATTTCTGATTAAAATATCTACATGGTAATGTAATTGAAGCAATTGTTCCAAAGTAAATGTGTTGGTTGTGGTTTTCATTATCAGGATTATCTTCCTCTCTCCCTCACACCCAAAGCAGTGAAATCCTTCCCTCTCTAGCAGTATAAAAACCGCATCAATGTGCACAGCAGATTTTAAACAGTTTACTGCTCACTACCCATTAAGCTATTTTACAAACAACAATGAAACAGGAAATAACAAAGCATGCTCTTCAGATTAATACTTGGGCTCAAACACTCCGAATTTCTCTGCAGTTCATAAACTGCTCCAGCTGCGTGTTCACGGTTTATGACATCTCGAGAACCGCACTCCTCAGCGAAATTAAAACCTTCTCCACACTTGGGGATTTGCTGCAGCCCCGCGGGTTCTACCATAATTCAGAGGTGGCAGAGATGTGTGGTGTTGCTCAAGAACGCCAAAAAACAAGGTAGCTCCCAAGCTGCCCAAGTGAAGCCATCCCAGCAGAGGAGAAATAAGCAGCGTTTATTTTTCTCCCCGCCGTAACTACAAATAAATCAAAGGAGGAGCTGATGGTACTGATGCTGCGAAGATGAACCTTGCGGTGTCAAGAAGCACCTCTTGGGCTGGAGCGGTGGAGGAGTGCTGCCACCTCTTGGCTGGATGCTGAAATGACGGTGCCCAAGGGAAGACCTCTCCATCGCTGTTATCTCCTAACGCGTGTCAATTGAACTGGTGGGAGGGGGGAATAAAAGCGTCTGTTTTCTTCCATCCTTACGCTGCTAACTAGTACTTGTACACGTGAACATTATTAGTGCTTACCGGTTTGGCTTCCCACGGGCTACACTTGTGGCACTGTCCCAACAAAGGTGCCAGAAAAACACTTCAAGAATCATTGTCTCACAGCAAGAGCAAGCAGCAAACTCAGTTGATGTAAAGCAATCCCTCCAGCCTTTCAATGCTGGGCTTATCCCAAGGCAATGACATTCGTGGGGAGATTTATGTTATTTTGTTATAAGGTGATGGAATTCTTCCAAAGGAATAAATTACGTATCAGAGCTGCACTGACGCTAGGCAGGTAATGATAGTCTCAGAGGGGACTCAACAACATCTTGCAAACATCTGTGGTCATTTGTGTGACTGCCAATTAACCTGTGGTGGTCAGGTAGATGAGGATGGCTGGATTTTACGTTCTGGAAGTTAAGAAACTTTTAAGAAAAGAGGAAATGTTTCCAGATGCTGGCAGATGAATTCTTACTGGTCTTTGTGGAAAAGCAAAGCTGCAGGGTGTTCTGTGCTGCTCTGTGAGCCATCAGCTGTCCAGCTGTCACTGGTTTCACTAAATGCAGGGACAATGGGAGGGCAAGAGCTTAGTGATGCAGGCTCATTCTTCTCTGCCATTGACTAAGAGAACATCTTCAATCTGGCTTTGTGTTTATGCCTCAGCCTACCTCAGCACTGAGAATCAGACCACCACCCTAAGGATCTTCGATGCATACAGTCAAGCAGGTGTAGCTAGCACCAGGTAGTGATAGAATCATGGAATGGTAAGGTTGGAAGGGACCTCAAAGATCATCCAGCTCCAACACCCTGCCATAGGCAGGGACACCTCCCACTAGTACAGCTCACTCAAAACCTCCTCCAACCTGGCCTTGAACACCTCCAAGGAGGGAGCAGCCACAACCTCCCTGGGCAACCTGTGCCAGTGCCTCACCACCCTCACTGCAAACAACTTCCTCCTAACATCCTGTCTAAATCTCCCCTCTACCAGTTCAAACCCATTGCCCCTTGTCCTGTCATTGCAAGACCTTGTCAATAGTCCCTCCCCAACCTTCCTGTAGGCCCCCTTCAGATACTGGAAGGCTACTCTAAGGTCTCCTGGAAGCCTTCTCTTCTCCAGGCTGCAGAGCCCCAACTCTTGCAGCCTGTCCTCATAACAGAGCTACTCCATCCCTCTCATTATCTTTGTGGCCCTCCTCTCAACCTTCTCCAACAGTTCAATGTCCTTCCCATGATCAGCTCCTATGCCCAGGCAGCTCAGTGCCTTGGGTTCCTAACTTGTACAGGTCCTTCTGGTTAAAAGCTGATAACTGGTTTGTGTCTGGCAAGAGAACACCATCACTGATCAGTTAATCTGGAGAGTAAGAACAGACTGTGTGTGGTCTGAACTGTGTACCTGGAGCCATTTAAGTCCATGCAAGACAGGGAATATATGTGTGAATATGCAGTGTGTGAGAGTATGCATCCACAGAGATAAACAAGCTGAAGATGATGACTCTGACACACGAAGTGGTTCAGCATGTTTCGCAACCATGCCACAGAATCTTTAAACTATGCTTTAAAATACTTTTCTTTCTTTTTTTTTTTTTTTTAGTCTATACTCTTCAACAACTACTTCAAAGTTTTCTAAGTCTATTGGGAAACTGAATTCAGGATCAAGGACACTGTGAACTTTCTTTGATATCCCTTCATAAAACCTTCCAAATTCTAAGAGTTTATCACGAGAGACAAAAGGGTTTAGCATTTTGTTGCACTATCAGTCACTCAAAATATTCTCCTGAAGTTTGAGTTGTTTGTCTTTTTAATAAGAGAACCAAATTGGTGTTCAAATACATAATATAGAACTTCCTTTTTATTATCATGATTTTGATTTTACTTTTTCTGGTAATTGGCAAAAACTTCAGGAGAGGTTTGAGTTTTTCAGGAAAACTCCAAGAGGTGCTTGGTTCTTTCTCTCCCTATGGGTAACGGTCTTATGAAAAGTTGATCCCCATGATTGGAAACAAGAAAAAGAAAAAGAATGAATGTGTTGGGAAATGCAATTACAGTTTGTCAGAAAAAGCAAGCTAACTGTATCTGGGAAGCCCATATGTATTCACCTTCCCAAACTGCCATCAAAATGAAACTTTTCAGGATGAGAAGTACTTCCCAGAGTGGAAATTCAAATTAAAATGCTGGAAGTCCACAGTTTCACACTCTATAATGAAGTAGGAAAGTCTTAGCAATCCCTTGTTTCTCAGAAATCGTCCTCCTTATTTCTGAAAGGTCTTACGGTAGCACAACTTAATAGTAGGTTTCCCTGTTTGTATGTTTGCATAAATAAAATATGATTTTTATAAAGCACTTCTATGTTTCAGAGTAATTATAGCACTAAACCCAAAACCTTTGCAAGAACAACCATGGCACATCGTAGAATCATTTGGCCTTGCCTGTTTTGCTGTGAAACATCCTCAGCATCCATAGATGCAGAACATGTTTGAGCATTTTTTACAAGGTAAGTACTTTGCAGTAAAGAGTGAGACCATACTTCCATGTTTATGTGTCAGACAAGATCCATGTTGTATCTTGCCAAACTTTTGTAGCTGTTAATACACATTAGAGAGAGAGACACACACATAGATACATAGATATGAGAGTGAGATGATAAAGGTAGGGATAGATAGAGAGATAGACAAAGAGAGAGAGAGATGGATGGATGGATGGATGGATGGATAGGTAGGTAGGTAGGTAGATAGATAGATAGATAGATAGATAGATAGATAGATAGATAGATAGATAGATAGATAGATAGATAGATAGATGATAAAGGTAGACATTGATAGAGAGATAAATGGAATAGAGATAGATGAGAGGTAAATGATAGAGATGGAGATAGAGAGATATAAATAGATGATAAAGGTAGAGATGGAGAGAGAGAGAAAGATGATGAAGGTAGAGATGGATAGAGAGAGAGATGATAAAGATAGAGATGGATAGATATAGATAGATAGAGGTAGACGTAGATAGATAGATAGATAGATAGATAGATAGATAAATAGATAGATACATAGATACATAGATGATAAAGGTAGACATTGAGAGAGAGAGAGAGAGAGAGAGAGATACGTAGATAGATAGGTAGGTAGGTAGATAGATAGATAGATAGATAGATAGATAGATAGATAGATAGATAGATAGATAAATAGGTAGGTAGATAGATAGATAGATAGATAGATAGATAGATAGATAGATAGATAGATAGATAGATAGATAGATAGATAGGTAAATAGGTAGGTAGATAGATAGGTAGATAGATGATAAACATATAGATGGAGAGAGAGAGAGATAAATGATACAGGTAGAGATTGAGAGAGATGTAGATAGAGAGATGAGATATGATAGAGATAGATAGATATAAATAGATGATAAATGTAGAAATGGATGGATGGATAGATAGATAGATAGAAGACAGATGATAAAGGTAGACATTGATAGAGAGATAAATGGAATAGAGATAGAGAGACAGATGAGAGGTAGATGATAGAGAGATATAAAGAGATGATAAAGGTAGAGATGGAGAGAGAGAGAAAGATGATGAAGGTAGAGATGGATAGAGAGAGAGATGATAAAGATAGAGATGGATAGATATAGATAGATAGAGGTAGACATAGATAGATACATAGATGATAAAGGTAGACATTGATAGAGAGATAGATAGATAGATAAGATGTAGATCATAGAGATAGAGAGATATAAATAGATAATAAAGGAAGAGATGGAGAAAGAGAGAGATGATAAAAGTAGAAATAAAAGAGAAACAAAATTACTGTGGTGGGGGGAGAGCTGTGAGGCAGTTATATGCAGTGCGCACATGCAGCCCATACAGCAACCGAGTCCTAGGCTGCATCTAGAGCAGCGTGGCCAGCAAGGGTGATTCTGCCCCTTTACTCTGCTCTTGTCAGACCCCACCTGGAGTCCTGTGTGCAGTTCTGGAGCCCTCAGCACAGGAAGGACATGGAATTGTTGGAGTGGGTCCAGAGGAGGCTACAAAGATGATCAGAGGGCTGCAGCAGCTCTATGAGGACAAGCTGAGAGAGTTGGGGCTCTGCAGCCTGCAGAAGAGAAGGCTTCGAGGAAACCTGATAGTAACCTTCCAGTATCTGAAGGGGCCTACAGAAAGGCTGGGGAGGGACTATTGACAAGGACTTGTAATGCCAGGACAAGGGGCAATGGGTTTAAACTGGCAGAGGGGAGATTGAAACCAGATATTACGAAGAAGTTGTTTGCAGTGAGGGTGGTGAGGCACTGGCACAGGTTGCCCAGGGAGGTTGTGGCTGCTCCCTCCCTGAAGGTGTTCAAGGCCAGATTGGAGGAGGCATTGAGTAACCTGTACTAGTGGGAGGTGTCCCTGCCTATGACAGGGCGTTGGAACTAGATGATCCTTAAGGTCCCTTCCAACCTTGCCGTTCTATGATTCTATGATTATTTATTTCTCATCCTATGTTTTCAGCTTCTTAATTAAAGTTGAAATTGAATGCACTTGTTTTAAAAGAGAGCAAAGTGGAAATGATTGATGAAAAGTAGCTGCAAGAATTGCCACACTCTGAAACCGCTTGATTTGGCTGTCAGAGAGGACTTTCCAAAGGCTAAATTAGAAGGGCAAAAAACAAAGGAGCGTTGTATGTTGAGACTGCAGATGGTAGTCTGAACCCCAGGGTCTAGGTAGATTAATTTCAGTATGAATTTATAATGCTTTAAGGATATACTGTTGTTGTATTGATAACAGTGTAATTAAAGAATCACTGTAGATTGATTTAAAAATATACTAAAAATGAAGCCTTTCAGGAGAGACTAAAACTTCACAAGAGAAAAAAAAAATCATTCAAGGGACATTTTGAGGACACTTTTTGCTTTTTTGAATGTCCCAGCTGTCTTGCTGCTTTCAGAAGCTTTGATACTTGGCCAATACTTTAGCATAGAGTAATGAAAACAAGAACCCCTCTAAAATTCTGAGTCATTTTTTTTTTTCACAAATGCCTTTGAAATCTCCGAGGGTGGCATTTTTGTTTTTTTCTTTGAGTTTCATCTATTTTAAATACTTGTGTTGAGCTGAGTACAATTGGACTGAATAATATTGTCTCAGGCTCTCTAAGGTTTGGGGTCAGGGTGATGCATCAATGTGCATTGCGTAACGTTCCTCTCATGGTATCCCATCTGAGTATTACTGAAGCCAAGGCAGAGTGACCAAAAAACAGCATTCTGGATGTTGTTTTTCTCGGTGAAGGCTGGTGCAGCAGAGAATAATCATGATTTTTTGGTGGTTTTATATAGTTCTGTGCATGTGGATGACTGCAAGCTGGCCAGTGTACCTAATGTCTTAATGTTCTGAGATAAAGGGCAGCCAATATTCAATCTTGTCTCAACAGATTGTAAGTCTATGTCAGACACAAGACTGATGGGAGCTAGACATATATTGACCTATTGCTATCTTTTTACATAGTATGAGAACTGAATCCTGAGTCCACAGCACTGTACTCTGAGCGCAGATGCCAATTCTGCTCTTAAGCATGGAATCATAGAATGGTAAGGTTGGAAGTGACCTCAAAGATCATCCAGCTCCAACCCCCTGCCATAGGCAGGGACACCTCCCACTAGTACAGCTCACTCAAGGCCTCCTCCAACCTGCCCTTGAACACCTCCAGGGAGGGAGCAGACACAACCTCCCTGGGCAACCTGTGCCAGTGCCTCACCACCCTCACTGCAAACAACTTCCTCCTAACATCCAGTCTAAATCTCTCATCTGCCAGTTTAAACCCATTGCCCCTTGTCCTGTCATTGCAAGACCTTGTAAATAATCCCTCCCCAGCCTTCCTGTAGGCCCCCTTCAGATACTGGAAGGCTACTCTAACGTCTCCTGGAAGCCTTCTCTTCTCCAGGCTGAAGAGTCCCAACTCTTGTAGCCTGTCCTCATAGCAGAGCTGCTGCAGCCCTCTGATCATCTTCGTGGCCTCCTCTGGACCTGCTCCAACAGTTCAATGTCCTTCCTGTGCTGGGGGCTCCAGAACTGCACACAGTACTCCAGATGGGCTTAGTTAGCCTTCAGTCTAATTAGAGGAAGAGGAGTGTGGGATATGGGTTCATATTGTAGCAACAGAGATGTTATCTAGAAGGAAAATGTAAAAAGACAACATGAACTCTGTTTCCCCAGGATGGGATGGCAGGAAATTTGAAGAAAGCTACTATGGTTTCAATCTGACCGTAAAAGACACAGGAAATATTTATTTAGAATTAGAATTAGCACCTGCTCCTTCAGCGGGGTGGAAAGAACTGCTGAAAGGTGCCATTAAGGAAATGAGTAGGTGGAGGTCTGGGAGGCGACTGGGAGACCTGAGAGCTGGCAAGAAGCTCTTTGCTAAGGTCTTGTTTGTATCTGTGGGGGCAGGAGAAAGTACAGGGAAAGTACCCAAGGATGTTGTGTCTATATAGGCCTTCACAGGATTTAAGCAAAATGTTATTAACTTGAAGTCACATTTACAGTCCCTGTGAGGACCTCCTAGCACCATATTCTGCTTTCTCAGAGAAGTGGCTGCCAGGGTCATTTATGACTCTTCTAGATCTAGGATGAATTATGCAGTGATTCTCTCCTAGTGATGAGGCCATAATGGACTGTTCCACTATCCCATGCTTGTCACCTCTTACAACAGCATCCTTGGCTCTCCAACAGGACCTTTTGTTATGCTGACAAGAAGGAGTTGCTGCTAAGAATTCCTACATCATACAAACTAGTATTTAGAGTAAGGTTATTCTGCAATACTCCAGCAAAGGAAGAAAAAATTAACACATCTGGTACTTAGTATCTATAGTACAAATGCAGTCTTTCAAGATCTGATCATACTCACTTCTTTCAGTGGGATTCATCTTTCCTAATTTTAGGGGACTACAGTGTATGTGGTTGTATCTGAGATAGTCAGGTAATTACTCCTTGTAGTCATTTGATACTCAGTTATCAATGGCAGTATGAGGTATATTTCACCTGATCCCAGGCTCTGCTGACTATGCCAAAGAGATTCTCTATTGCTTGTGAAAGGAGTCTCAGTGATGAACTGATATATCATAGAATCATAGAATGGTAAGGTTGGAAGGGACCTCAAGGATCATCTAGTTCCAACCCCCTGCCATAGGCAGGGACACCTCCCACTAGTACAGCTCACTCAAGGCCTCATCCAACCTGGCCTTGAACACCACCAGGGAGGGAGCAACCATGACCTCCCTGGGCAACCTGCTCCAGTGTCTCACCACCCTCACTGTAAACAACTTCCTCCTAACATCTAGTCTAAATCTCCCCTCTGCCAGTTTAAGCCCATTGCCCCTTGTCCTGTCATTGCAGGACCTTGTAAATAATCCCTCCCCAGCCCTCCTGTAGGCCCCCTTCAGATACTGGAAGGCTACTATCAGGTCCCCTCGAAGCCTTCTCTTCTCCAGGTTGAAGAGCCCCAACTCTCTCAGCCTGTCCTCATAGGAGAGCTGCTGCAGCCCTCTGATCATCTTTGTGGCCCTCCTCTGGACCCGCTCCAACACTTCCATGTCCTTCCTGTGCTGAGGGTTCCAGAACTGCACACATATATATGCTTACTTTGCTGATCTCTAAAATTAGAAAAGATAAATCCCAATCTCTGACTACACATTCAAATTAAAAAAAAAAAAAAAGGTAGTCCTACAAAATATATTAGGTCATTAGAAAACAGGAGAAAGAAATTAGGAGTTGCACTCAGAGACAGGTTTGCACAACAGCTTCTCCAGCTTATATTCAGGCCCTTTCACTACCATCTTTGGATTAGATTTGTAGATAAAACTTTGCTGGATTCATATTTCCTCTTAGTATTGACAACTGTGCATGGACAAAACACAGTCAGTACCTTAATCTTTAATTCCAACATATCTGAAAGGGAGTTATTCAGTCTAGGAATAAAGCTCATATAATTTATTCTTCTCATGACCAAGTGAGAAGCAATAGACCGAGTTATGTCTCTCAAAAGCAGTGTTCAGCCTGTGGCCTTGGTGGAACAGCTACTTGCTGGCCATCCTTTGAAGAAGGACACAAGGTACTCACTTTAACCATTATGTGTTTGTTTTAGGGGAGTTTGGGTTATGTAAACAGGACAGCAATGTTTTCTTCTGGCAACTCACCTGTTGCGCAACAGCTCTCACATGCTCTACCAGGAGACAGCCAAGGAGCAAACTAGAAAGAAGAGAAAGCAAACCCTGTCTCAATTTGGACTGAGCTCTCTCCCAACTACAAGCAGTGGTGTGTGCTGCTTCCCAAGCACGTAGCAGTGGCATATTGGAAGGTGAGATGGACTTACTGAGGGAAAAGTTCAGGTGAAATTTCATACATAGTAGATTGGTGGACAATTCTTCACAGAAACGTTTGTTTTGAGGCTGTTGACTGGCTCAGTTGATCCTGTGAGCTGTTCTTGTAAGATCATAATCACAATCCATGACTTACAGAGTTACATCTAATGAAGTCCAGTAACCTGCTCTGAGAGTGCCTCTTCATAAGGCATCTGTTTTATCTCATGTATTACTTTCATTGCCCTTGCCTTATGACTTTGTGTCCATCTGTAACCTGTACTAGTGGGAGGTGTCCCTGCCTATGGCAGGGGGTTGAAACTAGATGATCCTTGAGGTCCCTTCCAACCTTACCATTCTGTGATTCTACAATCTGCAAACGCAGGGACCAGAACAGTATGCTCCACAATAGATATTGGTGGACAAGGCTTTCAGAATGTGCTAGAGTGACCAGAGAAGAGAGTTGTGTTGCAAACAGCAATGTAGGTGGATAACAACTCTCATTTTGAACATTTTTGTGTGATTGTGTTGCAGTCATCCACTTTAAGTGGCAGATTTGTTACCTACACAACTAAAGCTTTGTGGCTTGGTCTGTTGACTTCTAGTTCTGGCCGTGTCAATGAAGAGGATACTGCTTCTGCCTGCTGGAGGTTGCTTTTCCCCCAGCTGGCAGCTAAATTGCCTATAGGAATACACTCTATCCTGTTAAAGTCAAAATGCCATGGATGGACAAAGCCTGATTATTTAAATATGGATCTGAGCTTGTGTCTGCTCACAACAGCACCCAAGCTGGAGGTTACTGCACCCCCAGTTGCATTGACACAACTGTTAGCACAGCGATGTTCACACTAGCTTCAGCTTAAAAATGGTTTGCTGCGTGGCAGGGAAGCAAAATGCAGGAGATACTTCATTGGTGTGTTACAGTAGTCAAGTTTTGGACTCAAAAGCAGGACTAAGAAATCTAATTCTGTTGGGCAGACTTCACAGCCAGGAAGACCAGAAAACTCTACACACCCGTAGAGACTTATTCAAGTCCTAAAATATGTGACCCAGTTTAGACTTGAGAGCTGCAAATTCAGGACTTAAGAGTTGGATGAATTCTTCTTACAATAAAATAAATTAATGGTATGTAGGGGGTTCTTTTTCTTTGCATTTTTTTTTTCTTTTACTGTACCATATAGATCCATTCTTGAATAGTTGGTCAAGGAACATCCAAGAAATTCTCCTCTTCCAGAAACTCCAGACAGGTGCTGCATCCATTTACACCACAACAACCCTGCCCCCCAGAAATCAGATGCCAGTTAGGTCATGTTGGGTGATCTTCTCCCCTGCTATTTGCAACGTGTTTCCCACAAACAGTAGTGTGCCTTAGCTTTGACAGAGCATTTCATCAGACAGTGATCAGTGTTCTCAGTTGAAAAAGCACTTATAAAACTATGTGTATCAGGACCATCTGGAGCCCCCCACCATAACAGTGCAATAAAATAGACTCTAAATTTATATTGTGACATTGTGCTTATTGTAAGTTCAGTTCTTTCAACAGTCGTATAAACCACTAACTTTCCTTTTGTTAAATATTCCCCAGAGAAAAGTAAATTGACCTCTTTTGGGATTTTCCAGGCATCAGGAAAATGTCCTTTCAGTATCTGTTTTTCATTATTGTAATTACAGAGGGTGATGATAATCCTTTCAGTATTATTGTTTCGACATGCACATGATTTATAGTTGGACATCTAAGTTCATTTGATGCCGTTGTTGAGAGCAGCGCATTGTAGGAGAGATAAAAGGGAAGAAACAGACATGTAATCTGATAACTGACTGAACTTGTGAGGGGACTAGAAATGTGGTCTTATTTAACATGATTATAAATAACTACTTACATTTCACATCATCAGTGGAGTGAAAATGCGCTGAGATTAATATGATAAATAAACAATTTCACGAGAGGGTCTTTGGATCAGCTGATAATAACTCCTGTGAAAGGGCAAACAGCTTCTGCTGTGCACCCCAGTGCTGGGTCCTACTGAAGTGCCTTAGATAAGCAAAATCCTCCAAGAGATCAACAGGAAGTTAGCTTAAATAAATAGCAATAAAGAGTCTGTTTCAAGCATCTTTACTGAGTTTAAAATGCCTCCTCCCCACCCCCCCCCCCCCCCCCT
>VWZE01011225.1:82317-105540 GCA_013396675.1 Eubucco bourcierii
CCCCCCCCCCCCCCCCCCCCCCTCCTTTTTTTTTTTTTTTTTCTTTTAATAAAAGAGTCTCTGATAAATTATACCTACACAGGTGATCAAACATGCCAGCAGAATAAACAACTTCAGTGAGGGAACAGTATATGTGCAGAAGTCAAGTTTCTGTTCCCAGGGACAGTGGAAGGGCTACCTTCAAACATGATCAAACATGCCAGCAGGATAAACCACTTCAGTGAGGGAACAGTATATGTGCAGAAGTCAAGTTTCTGTTCCCAGGGACAGTGGAAGGGCTACCTTCAAACATGATCAAACATGCCAGCAGGATAAACCATTTCAGTGAGGGAACAGTGCATGTGCAGAAGTCAAGTCTCTGTTCCCAAGGACAGTGGAAGGGCTACCCACAACAACCTCTGCACTAAAGTGGCACAAACTAGCACTTGATGGGAATTCCTTTGTATGACGACAATGGATTCCTAACAACAGCTTACCTAAAGCCCTCTGGAAAAGAAGAAAAATATTTTCATACCAAGCTCTTTGTCTTCAGAAAGAAGCACAGGTAGGTCTGCAGCCAGGATGCCAGAGTATTCCTACAAAGCAGAGGTAGGGGTTTGTGTCTCAGGTGGTAGGCATCAGTTCTCATCACACATCAAGCCTTAAGTCTAGCAATTGAGAAAGAAGGATGTTTGAGCTCACGCTGCTCTTCCCCAGTGTCATAACCCCCATTTAAAGGGCTAGGCCAGGTAGCTGGTGTCAAGGACCTCTTCAATGACCTCTAGAGAAGCTCTCGGGGTTCAAGAATCAGATAACCCAGCTCTTTAGGAAGATGTAGATCTGTGCTGGAGGATTATCACAGTATCACCAGGGATGGAAGAGACCTCAAAGATCATCAAGTCCAACCCATTTCCACAGACCTCAAGACCAGACCATGGCACCAAGTGCCACTTCCAAACCCGCCTTGAACACCTCCAGGGACGCTGACTCCACCACCTCCCTGGGCAGCCCATTCCAGCAGTCAATGACTCTCTCAGTCAAGAACTTTCTCCTCACCTCCAGCCTAAACTTCCCCTGGCACAGCTTGAGATTGTGTCCTCTTGTTCTGGTGCTGATTCCCTGACAGAAGAAAGCAACCTCCTCCTGGTTACAACCACCCTTCAGGTAGTTGTAGACAGCAAGAAGGTCTCCCCTGAGCCTCCTCTTCTCCAGGCTAAACAATCCCAGCTCCCTCAGCCTCTCTTCACAGGGCTGTGCTCGAGGCCTCTCCCCAGCCTCGTTGCCTTCCTCTGGGCACACTCAAGCACCTCAATGTCCTTCTTAAATTGAGTGGACAAGAATGTCCTTCTTGAATTGAACTGGACACAGTACTCAAGGTGTGGCCTAACCAGTGCAGAGTCCAGGGGGAGATTGACCTCCCTGCTCCTGCTGGTCACACTCTTCCTGATGCAGGCTAGGATGCCATTGGCCTTCTTGGCCACCTGGGCACACTGCTGGCTCATGTTCAGGCGGGTGTCAATCAGCACCCCCAGATCCCTTTCTGTTTGACTGCTCTCCAGCCACTCCCACCCCAACCTGTAGCTCTGCATGGGGTTGTTGTGGCCAATTTTTTTCTCGGGGCTCACCATAGGCATGTCTACAGCTAAGCTGCTCACTCTCAGTTCCTATCATTGACTGTGATGTGAAGTAGGCACTGTCAAGGTCTCATCCTTTGGATAAGAAGAACTGTGTCCCAGGAAACACTACTTATCTCCAGTGGTTGTTACAGGTATGTAATATGCTGGACATGTCAAAAGGTAACTGAGATGAGACCCACTTGCAGTGTCTAGCAGAAACTATTTTTATTTTGCAACGTTGGAGATGCTTTCTGTTTCCTACTCCTTCATTGTATTGAGTAATGGAGTCAGTGACACAGACATCCTTTTCAGTCTTTTAAGTGAAATATTGGGGTATGAGGACAATCAGGAACATCAGTTCATATTTACTTTGAATTGGATTTATTAACATACATATATATAGTAAACATAACATATATATAGTAAATAAATACTCTCTCTCTCTCTATATATATATATATATATATGTATATATACACACACACATATATATATATACACACATATATATAGTAAATAAATACCTGTACTAGTGGGAGGTGTCCCTGCCTATGGCAGGGGGTTGGAACCAGATGATCCTTGAGGTCCCTTCCAACTTTACCATTCTATGATTCTATGAATCCATGAAATAAATGTATTTATGTATAATAAGTAACTAATAAAAAAATAATAAAAATAACTAATACTAAGTCAATTAATATACAGATATGTACTTATTAAAGAGGTAAGAACATCTTTCTTAAGTAAAGAAGAAAATCTATCCAGTTTGGTTCAATTTTCCTTAGAAAAATTTAAATCTAAATTAAATCGTTCAGATTTTACCAAATATTAAAAATGTGTGAACTGAATACAGTTTAGGCCAGATGTGCAAAATTTATTAGGCTAACAAAGCTGATGATAAAAAGCCCTGTGCCTCAGCATTATACTGAATTAGCTAATGATAATCTCTAAGATTTAATTTCTTTTAATTTCATGTGTGTAGCTAGACCACATCCTTGTATGATAATTATCATTATTAGAATCATAGAATAGTAAGGTTGGAAGGGACCTCAAGCATCATCTAGTTCCAACCCACTGCCATAGGGAGGGACACCTCCCGCTAGCACAGGTCACTCAAGACCTCATCCAACCTGGCCTTGAACACCTCCAGGGAGGGAGCAACCACAGCCTCCCGCAGCAACCTGTTCCAGTGCCTCACCACCCTCACTGCAAACAACTTCCTCCTAACATCCAGTCTAAATCTCCCCTCTGCCAGTTTAAACCCATTGCCCCTTGTCCTGTCGTTGCAAGACCTTGTCAATAGTCCCTCCCCAGCCTTCCTGTAGGCCCCCTTCAGATACTGGAAGGCTACTATCAGGTCTCCTTGCAGAAAATACAGAAGATCTCTCCTTGAGGGAAAATCTTGTGGAAAGAAGTCTTACATTATAGGAACTGTTTTTCACATGTGACAACAAATAGTATATTAATATAGTATATTTTAGTATGTAGTATATTTTAAATCAGATTCAAACCAGAGATTGAAATATTTTATTCTGAAAATGTCAGCTGACAATTTCTAAACCATCAGAACAGTTTTCTTTTTCCTCTTTTCAAAGCTTGGAAAGAGAACAAATTTCAGCAATAAACACCTGTTTTGCTGAAGTGGTTCCAGAGGAAAGTCCTATAGTCTGAGAGAAGTTCTTTGCCCAGGTCCCATCACAAATGTCTCTCCTGTATTTGAAATACCACATGAAAAATACTTCAAAAATAGGGAAGGACAGAGGTGAACTTGTAGGGAAGAAGAGGAAGAAAAAGAAGAAGAAAAAGAAGAAAAAAAGAAGAAGAAAAAGAAAAAGAAGAAGAAAAAGAAAAAGAAGAAGAAAAAGAAGAAGAAAAAGAAAAAGGAAAAGGAAAAGGAAAAGGAAAAGGAAAAGGAAAAGGAAAAGGAAAAGGAAAAGGAAAAGGAAAAGGAAAAAAGAAAAGAAAAAGAAAAAGGAAAAATAAAAGAAAAATAAATAAAAGAAAAAGAAAAAGAAAAACAAAAAGAGAAAGAGAAAGAGAAAGAAAAAGAAAAAGAAAAAGGGAAAAAAAGAAAAATAAAGAGAAAGAAAATGAAGAAAAAAAAGAAAATAAAAATAAAAATGAAAACAAAAATTTAAAAAATTTTTAAAAAAACAAAAGGAAAAGGAAATGAAAAAGAAAAAATGAAAATGAAAAAGAAAAAGGGAAAGGAAAAGGAAATGGAAAAGAAAAAGAAAAAGAAAAATAAGAAAAAATAAAAAGAAAAAGAGAAAGAAAAAGAGAAAAAGAAAGAAAAGAAAAAGGAAAATTAAAGGGAAAAGAAAAAGAAAAAGAAAAAAATAAAATTAAAAAGGGAAAGAAAAAGGATAATGGAAAAAAAAAAGAAAAAGAAAAAGAAAAATAAGAAAAAATAAAAAGAAAAAGAGAAAAAAAAGAAAAGAAAAAGGAAAACGAAAGGGAAAAGAAAAAGAAAAAGAAAAAAAGAAAATTAAAAAGGGAAAGAAAAAGGATAATGGAAAAGAAAAAGAAAAAGAAACAAGTAAAAAAGAAAAATGAGAAATAAAAAGAAAAAGAAGAAAAAATGAAAATAAAAATGAAAATTAGAAGAAAAAGAAAAAGAAAAAGATAAAAAGAAAAAAGAATAAGGAAAAGGAAAAGAAAAAGAAAAAAATGAAAGTGAAAAAGAAAAAGGGAAAGGAAAAGGAAATGGAAAAGAAAAAGAAAAAGAAAAATAAGAAAAAATAAAAAGAAAAAGAGAAAAAAAAGAAAAGAAAAAGGAAAACGAAAGGGAAAAGAAAAAGAAAAAGAAAAAAAGAAAATTAAAAAGGGAAAGAAAAAGGATAATGGAAAAGAAAAAGAAAAAGAAACAAGTAAAAAAGAAAAATGAGAAATAAAAAGAAAAAGAAGAAAAAATGAAAATAAAAATGAAAATTAAAAGAAAAAGAAAAAGATAAAAAGAAAAAAAGAATAAGGAAAAGGAAAAGAAAAAGAAAAAAATGAAAGTGAAAAAGAAAAAGGGAAAGGAAAAGGAAATGGAAAAGAAAAAGAAAAAGAGAATAACAAAAAATAAAAATAAAAATTAAATTAAAAATAGAAAGAAAAAGAAAAAGACTAACCAAACCACCAAACAAAAGAGCACTTATCTATGTGCCACAAGGTCAAAAGATATTTAAATCATCCTGTGCAATGTTTGTCTAATTAAACTAAGAGAGCCACTTAATAGTTATGGCTAATATTTCTATACAGATTATTTCTTTTTAGATTGTGAAATGCTTCCTTGAAATTAGCCTGAAAGTAGCTGCATACTTGACCCTCAGCAGCACCAATAAATGGTAGACAGCAGCTCTGACACACTACCAGGGTAATGGATCGTTTTAAAGGGGCTGGAAATGATTAAACACGGGTGCTGCCTCATGCAGTCTTTAATTGATTGATTCGAGTTTGTGGTCAGAAAATGACTGTCAGCTACAGCTTATCTATAATTATCAGTAATCAAAACCAGACTTTTCTCTCTTCCTAGCGTTGTAATGCTCTTGCAGTGCTCTTGACATATGTGTGACTCAGGCATGCATCTGCAGTTGCCTAATAGCTTTATCCTGAATACGATACGTTCTGATACGCACTGAGTAGAAAAAGAAAGACCTTTGTACCTCTGAGATAATTGCTGTGAGTAAAGAAGAGAGAAATTGGCAGGGAAAGGTCTGAACTTTTAGAATACTCTTTTCATGTTGTGCTGATGACAAGGGAACAGCAGAGAAAAAAAACATGTGCTTTCTTTTCTTTTTGTTTGTGTACTGGATGATGAGCACCCAGAGAGCTTCTGGAGCAGGAACAAATTTTATTCCATATCAGTTAATGGAAACAAGCAAAATTCTCCCACCCTCTTCAGCATCCTTCTTGGAGTGATTCAAAAGATGTTTATTTTCAAGTGAAGGCTCTCAGAATTGCTCTATTTCGAATGCACAGCCTGAATAAGAAGCTGTTTCTGACCTGTTCTCCTACCTCTGGTTGCAGGAAGCATCTTCCATCACTTAGCATTTATGAGTCTGATTCTGCTTTGGTATTTGGTAATCAAACATATTTTTCTACTAATTCAATGGGCTTTGGGCAGTTTTTTCACTCCTCTTTTCACCAAAGGAGCATTCAGAGTAAGTTAACAGAAGTATCTTCAATCTTTTAGCTGGATGAACATCAGTTGTCTCAAGATAGGTCAGAAAATGTTAGGAGAGTCACTTTTGTTCCATCTGACAGGGATGCTTTGCTGGAGCTACTGGGAAGTGTTGTCAGGTTTTGAGCTTTTGAGTTCCCTTCCAGCCCCTGATATTCTGTGATTCTGTGAAATCCAGGTGAAGAAAAGACAATCTTCTTAATTAGATGAGTCAAGAAAACATGACCTTTCTCAATGTAAGTATATTCTATATGTATAAAGAGGAGAAAAGAAGACAAATTACTAGTAAAAATCCATATAATATTTGATAAGAGAGAGCTGATCAGCTTTTTGGTTTTATGTTTTGTATAAAGACTATCAACAGTCCCTCTGATGAAGATACATAGAGAATCTGAAGAAGCATTCTGTAGAAAATCCGAGAAGTACTGTGTGCAGTTCTGGAGCCCCCAGTGCAGGAAGGACCTGGAACTGTGGGAGCAGGACCAGAGGAGGCCATGAAGATGCTCAGAGAGATGGAGCAGCTCTCCTATGAGGACAGGATACAATAGCTGGGGCTCTGCAGCCTGCAGAAGAGAAGGCTTCCAGGAGACCTTAGAGTAGCATTCTAGTATCTGAAGGGGGCCTACAGGAAGGCTTGGGAGGGACTATTGACAAGGTCTTGCAATGACAGAACAAGGGGCAATGGGTTTAAACTGGGAGAGGAGAGATAGAAACTGGATATTACAAAGAAGTTCTTTGCAGTGAGGGTGGTGAGACACTGGCACAGGTTGCCCAGGGAGGTTGTGGCTGCTCCCTCCCTGGAGGTGTTCAAGGCCAGGTTGGACGAGACCTTGAGTAACCTGTGCTAGTGCGAGGTGTCCCTGCCTATGGCAGGGGGTTGGAACTAGATGATCCTTGAGGTCCCTTCCAACTTTACCATTCTATGATTCTATGATTCCCTGCAAAATGGGTCATCACACTCACTCTGATTCCATGGCTTTTGGGTTTGTTCAGGGTTTTTTTTTTCTTGGAAAATCATTTTAGCAGAAAATACTGGAGGGTGGGAAGAAAAAGCAGCAGTGAAAGGTACATTGGTACTTCAATACCTGCAGAGGGGAAATCCCTGCTGTTCCACCACTTCTTCCCAACAAAGTCATTTATCAGCAAGGTGCTGCATTGAGCTGCATAAAAATGCTACCTCACAAAATGGTGAAGTGCTGCTTCAGAAGGTGCCAAGGGGAAAAAGTGCTTTAGCCTTCTCTGAATCTCTCTCTGTTGAGTATTTAAAGGAACCAGAGTTGACAGGATGATAAATTTCCACTGCAGTTTTGAGACTGAAAGTGCAAGTTGGCACACAGTGATCCCATTCCTTAATCAATTCAAGATGGACTTGGAAGAAGCACATTGTCTTGGTCTTCCATGTCTTGTACAGAGAGACTACAGTGCACAATGCTTAAATTTCACCTCTGATTTTCTCAGGTGGCTATATACATCACTGAAAGTCTGACTAAAACACTGTCACATATGCTCGTCTTAAGTGTAAACTATATTCTGGTGAGATATTTTGTGTGTTGTTATGAATTGAGTGAAAGCTGGAGTACAGTTCTGGCATACCCAGTAGCAAAACTGGAAGAAAAGGAACCCCTGGAGTGGAAGAGGAGTTGAATTAATGACAACCCTGGTGAGAACTGCTACAGTTTTTTAGGACACAGTACTTGCTGTTGGGTATTAGTGTGGAAGGTGAAGTCAGGATAGGTTAGCTTATGCTATACCAGACCCAGGTGGTCCACACATTATATTCCTAGGAGCAGTATTCTGCTGTATGTGCATGTGCTGATGATTTTTTCTGCTAGTCACCACCTGAACTAATGTGCACCAAATGCAGTGGAAATAATCCTGCTGGCTCCAGCACTGACAAAGTGGCGCCTGGGAGGTTACATAGGATAAGTAGCTATGTGTCTTCTCTGATCACTGAAGAGAAAACAGCAAAGTGAGGGCTCAGGGCTTCATAATTTACAACCAAAAAAAAGTGGTAGTTGTGCTCATCTAATCTGCCACCCTGTACAATGTAAACCACAGGATTTCTTTAAAATCTCTCTGGTCTGGATTTCAGTCTCGCTCTTCAACGAGCTATTCATTTTAACCGAGCTCATGCTAAAGGTCTATTGAAAGTTCTGATTCTAATCTGATTTTGTCACGGCTAATCTTCAAATTGATTGCTTCTCTGGAGCCTAACATCTACTCAGGAACACTTTATAGGTTCCCATACCATAATGCTATTGACTAACTTCATCTATAATTCTCAAGACCTCAGAAGACTTCTATATTACATTTTGGTTTATTTTTGTGTTTTACTGCAGGCTGTTTTCTTATACTTCTGTGTATGAAGATGCAAGCTCCCACACAAAGAAACCCATAGACCACAGTAACCTCTTGGATAGGGGAAAAAAAGCCTCCAGTTGTTATGTCCATTTTTGGAAAGTGCGTATGAGCTACTCATAATCTGAGTTCATCCAAAGCTATTTTAGAAGTCAAGCTGTCAGCATTTTTGTCTCAGCAATATTTCTGTTCTGCACTGAAAGGCACTAAACAAGAACATTGTGGCACTAAACTCTCAGAGAGGAGTCAACAATGTTTTCGTTGAGTCAGATATACTTCTTCAACAGGAACAGAGCAGGAGCAAGCTCATTTCACAGCCCAAAATAAAAGAAGCATGGCTGTATAACATCCTTTGTTTTCTTACAGTTCATGATAAAATCTGTTGGATGACAGCTCTGGGTTTTAGCCTTATAATATATATATATATATATATATGAACCTGAACATTTAATTCTTGGTTTTGTCACATATTCATGTTTACTGTGTGCAGTTCTGGAGCCCCCAGCAGAGGAAGGACATGGAAGTGTTGGAGCGGGTCCAGATGAGGCCACGAAGATGATCAGAGGGCTGCAGCAGCTCTGCTATGAGGACAGGCTGAGAGAGTTGGGGCTCTGCAGCCTGGAGAAGAGAAGGCTTCAAGGAGACTTGATAGTAACCTTCCAGTATCTGAAGGGGGCTACAGAAATATTGAGGAGGGACTATTGACAAGGTCCTGCAATGACAGGACAAGGGGCAATGGGTTTAAACTGGCAGAGGAGAGATTTAGACTGGATGTTAGGAGGAAGTTGTTTGCAGTGAGGGTGGTGAGGCACTGGAACAGGTTGCCCAGGGAGGTTGTGGCTGCTCCCTCCCTGGAGGTGTTCAAGGCCAGGTTGGATGAGGCCTTGAGTGACTTGTACTAGTGGGAGGTGTCCCTGCCTATGGTAGGGGGTTGGAACTAGATGATCCTTGAGGTCCCTTCCAACCTTACCATTCTATGATTCTATGATTCATCAAATGATGGCATGTTGACTGTGAAGGACTAATGGTTGCTATTTTTCCTCTCTGAAGGAAGTTGATCAAACTTCACCAAGACAACTAGTGGGAAAAAAGGGTGTGTTTGCCATCAACTGTAGACCTAAAAAAAAAAAAAAATCTGCCTTCAAGTTTTCTACCACTTGCTAACCCTCCAATTCTCCATCTTGCCAGGCCTTTTGGGTGAGTCTTTTATTCCCTGTGGGTCCCATAAATCCAGGACTCTGTTAGTGACATAAGAAGGTCGTTTCCCTGAATGGTGATTGTCCAACAGTGCTGCAGTAGTTTGAGAGATCCTAGCTCCCCCTTAAACAAAACCACAGGGACAGAGGCTCATCCCAGAGGGATGGACCTGCTTGTCCCAGGATACTGCAATGTTGTTATTCTATTCCTTTTTTGGTATCATAGCTTAAAAGATAGTGCCTGACCTGATCTCTTCCCTGCTTTTCTTGCTTCCACTTCTCTTATCTCATGGTTCATGGAGGAGCTGTGTTTATTCTACCTGATTGTTTTTTGTATATATGCTCTTGTAAATAGAACTTCCCTTTAAAACTTCCAATCAGTGTGCAGTGTCCTCAATCTCACCGCTGAAAAGGGGTAAGAGTTGGTTCTGTTCTCCAGAGTCAGGTAAGCTCGTGGCCCAAACTGGCACAAAGATTTGTCACAACCTGGGTTTTCAAATCTCCTTTCTTCCTGAAAGAGCTCTATCAACTTTTAAGTAAGCTGTTCATACCAATTATTCTACTACGCTGTTTTCAGAAGTCAGAGATGTTAACAACAGAGGCTTTATAGGTGGAGAACAGTCAAGAGCACTTTTTTTTTCCTAAATTTAAATTTGACTATCAAAAAGTACAGGAAAATATAATAATATGTTGTAAGAACTGTTAAAAATTGTTGTAACAAATCTTTCACAGGTCCTTCCTTTGGATCCTCTACATGTTTTATCATAGAATGGTAAGTTTGGAAGGGACCTCAAAGATCATCTAGTTCCAACCCACTGCCATAGGCAGGGACACCTCCCACTAGTACAGCTCACTCAAGGCCTCCTCCAGTCTGGCCTTGAATACCTCTAGGGAGGGAGCAGCCACAACCTCCCTGGGCAACCTGTGCCAGTGTCTCACCACTCTCACTGTAAAGAACTTCCTCCTAACATCCAGTCTAAATCTCCCCTCTACCAGTTTAAACCCATTGCCCCTTGTCCTGTCATTGCAAGACCTTGTCAATAGTCCCTCCCCAGCCTTCCTGTAGGTCCCCTTCAGATACTGGAAGGCTACTCTAAGGTCTCCTGGAAGCCTTCTCCATGCTACAGAACCCCAGCTCTTGTAGCCTGTCCTCACAGCAGAGCTGCTGCAGCCCTCTGAGCATCCTCATGGCCTCCTCTGGACCCACTCTAACACTTCCATGTCCTTCTTGTGCTGGGGGCTCCAGAACTGCACACAGATTTAGTTAGTCATTGCCAACTGCTAACAAATATTAGCATCCTGTTAACAATCCTCTCTCCTGCAAGCCTTATGTTTGCAATTCCTGTTAATTTTTTCCCTAAAACTCTGAATGGTGAGCATCACATTCCCCAGCAGAAAGTTCCTAGATACCAATTTTCAGATCTACCAAGATCTGAAGTTCATAATTGCTGAATTCTTATGCTGAATAATTTTTCTTCAGCATTTGCTCTTCTTATTTTAGCTTATTATTCTCACTTGATGGTAATGTGGTTACATAAATTGTAATGATCAGTAAAACCTCAATAAACTTCAGAGGTTTGCAAAAGAGCTCTCTTCGTGCTCTTACAATGGTTTCCTGGTACGTTCTAATCTGGCACTGACAGAAGAAAAAAAGAAAGAAAAAGAACATTTCCAAGAATTAATCTCCCTTCTCAAAATAAATCTTTGCTTCTAAATATGAAATATTGTTTTCCTATGAAATGACATTCGTGTGCTGCAAACAATCTTTCACAAAGGCCCTGGAAAAGGTAGAAGTAGAGGATATGTGTACGCTGCTGCACGTAGCCTACAACCACATCAGTTCTTTGCTAAAGAGTGATCCTAGAACAAAATAATATAGTGTCATCTCCTTATGGGAACAACATCAGAGGGAAATGGTAAGAATGACAAAAATCTAAGCTTATAGGCAACACTTTCCTGCTTTTAGCACAGAACATGTAATTCTAATAAAAGCTCAGAAACACATTCTGGTAGCAATTCTAATAAAAACTAGGAAACGTTATATGCTACCAGCATTCTGGTAGTATAAGATTTGTCCAGCTAGCAAAAGAAGCTATGTAAGATCACTTGGAAGAGATTCAGCTAGTTATACAAGTTGTCATTCTGCCCTTATGGTGGCTTTAACCTACTCTTGGAAAGATAATGCTACACAGAAAACAAAGAAATCTTGGCAAATAACTACATAAGTGATATTTGGGACAGTGATCCCAGCACCATAGCACACACATAATATCCACAGGATTACATAAAGTCCTCTACTCATTTTACTTCCCCCTATTTAAGTTAAATGCATCTATAGCACAGGATCAGGTGAACATGAGTTGGTTTTTCATGTATATGAATAAGAGCCTAAAATAATTCAGAATTTGAAGAGGGAGTAGTTAGTAGCCAATTTTTTTTTTTCATTTTAATTTTTTCCCCCACAATTCAGTGCTGTACAAAACTACTGTATTTTAGCAGCAGGAAGGAGTATAATTCATGCTATGGTAGGAAAGATAGTTTGTCCAGAAAATGAACAGAAATTGCTTTCAGAAAGATTATCCATTAAATATGCTGCTTCTTCTGTAGGGATCTAGTGGGATTTATTATCTTCCAACACAGTAAAGCTTTCTTTTCACAAAAGAGGATGAGAAAAATGGTTAACTGCTTATTCAAGATCATCCTATAGTTTTAAATGGTTTACTGTGGCATTGTGACCCATAATTATAAATATGGATCCTTGGTAACATAGTAGATATTTTAAAACATGACAGTTTAAGAGTTTATTATCTTAGTAGAAAATATTGATAACTATACCCAGCAGTCATATTCTTCCAGGTCATCTATGCAGCAAAGTGTTCTTTGCAGTGGGGACACTCAAGAACTTCATACTGCAAATAAGGTGAAGAGCTTCCAAAGGAAAATGTTAAGGGAACTTTGATCACTTGCCTTTATTTTTCCACATTTTCATCTTCTAGTTTTATTATTCTTTACATCTTCAGTATTCACCCAAATAAACTTGTCTGTGGTGCTTGAATGTTCTCATTCCTCTGAATTGCAGAAGTAAATGAAAGAGAGAGAGGTGGAACTTTCCTAGAACATCTTTTTGTTAAAACATTCAGATTAGAGTTTATGAAATTAGGAGGAGTCTTAATACATCTGGTAACTCTTCTTTTCTTAATTCTTACAAACCTATTTTTACCTCTAGTCCTTGGGGATTTTATTCCCAACCTGTGACATTTCACAGCCTAGTACAGCTGTCATTAATGAATGCTTGATTCCCCCTACAGTATTCTGAACAGCAATTATCTGTAGAACGTAGTCCAACCTAAGACAGCAACATAAAATGCCTACATTATCACAAAATGGCCTTTTATTTTTCATCTGTCAACAGCTAAATCCAGCAAGTTTCTAATCAAAGGAAGTCCAATTCAGTTGCTTAGAGAGGACATTCAGGTTCCTAATGATCAGCACTTCATTCCTTTTTCAGCCATTAAAATGCACTTAAGACATCAAAATAGAAATTTCATTTTACTCAGGATCTGAAGATAGATACACAAGCTATTTAAGTTCCACAGGGCTAGATATACAAGCAGGGGAAATAAAAAGCAGCCACTAAAAATTCTGATCTTTTCCTTTAAAGACAGGGGAGGGGAAATGCATCAAACAGATGTTTTTTTCAACCCCATCTCTGCAAGCTGATGGTGAACTCCAGACCGCTTCATTTGAAGACCTAATCCTGGTCCTTATTAATCAGGAGTGTCATGGGTTTTACTGCTGAAATATATTTTGCTAATCCAAGAAAATAATAAAACATGAAACAGTTGTGAGCAATCTCAACTCTTGAAAGCTTCTGCTATGAGGACAGGCTGAGAGAGTTGGAGCTCTGCAGCCTGGAGAAGAGAAGGCCAGAAGACCTTAGAGTAGCCTTCCAGTACCTGAAGGGGGCCTACAGGAAGGCTGGGGAGGGATTATTGACAAGGTCTTGCAATGACAGGACAAGGGGCAATGGGTTTGAACTGGCAGAGGGGAGATTTAGACTGGATGTTAGGAGGAAGTTCTTTCCAGTGAGAGTGGTGAGACACTGGCACAGGTTGCCCAGGGAGGTTGTGGCTGCTCCCTCCCTGGAGGTGTTCAAGGCCAGATTGGATGAGCCCTTGAGTGAGCTGTACTAGTGGGAGGTGTCCCTGCCTATGGCAGGGGGTTGGAACTAGATGATGCTTGAAGTCCCTTCCAACCTTACCAATCTATGATTCTATGAAAGCTAACAGTGTACAACTCTTATTTTACCAAGGGATTCTGCTCAGCCTAACTGTGGGCACGGTAGAATTAAATATCTTCTGCATACTACCACTAGCTGTTCCCTTTTCTTTTTTTCCCTTTGCAGATCCTTAAGGGCAACACCACTACATAAATATGTCTCCTTTACTTGGACTAATGGAACACAGGCCAGGGTGAGCCCAGTACTACCCAACACTTGATTTTCTAGGCTATTTATAGAGATGATCTTTAAAGCACCATTAATATTACCCACTTTAGAGTGATTGAGAATTTGGCTCAATTTCTTTGCCCCTCCCAGGGCTATAGCTGTCAAGGTATCGAGTAATGGAATCCAGTAGCACGAAACAGTAAATATGTTTTGCTTAGGCACACACACACACACACACACACACACACACATGCACTCATCATAATTTCCTATGACATTTCAGAGAAGAAAAACTCTCATACATAATATTGTAAAGGTTGAACATTTGGCTACCAATTTTTTTTCCAAAATAACTATTAAAGTTGTAATCGAGAGCGTTCCAGGCCACAGGCTTGTGTGGTTAAATTACACACTGAGGGGGAGATGGGCTGCGAACGTTCAATGTGAGCTTTATTCTCTCCAAAATTTCTTTCAATAGGGAAAACCTAAGACAGGCAACTCAATTTTTATAATAAGAATGTGCCTTTTTTTTTTTTTTTAACTGTTGAGCTGACCGTTTTGGAAACTCAAAGAGTTCCAAGCGTACTATTAGTTGTTTTTTTTTTTTACAATGTCAGCATGTTTTTTATAAACTGTTGGGGTTTGGGGTTGGGTTTTTTTTTTTTTTCTGAATTTTAACAGTCATCCGTTTTGGAAATATTTTATACTCCAGAGGAAAGATTTTGCTCTGCCCAGAGTGAGGAACAGTATCATATTTAAGCTGTGTGATCTATTTTTAAAAATGCCATAAATATGGAACAGGCCCTTTCCAAATTGTTCGCCTTATAAACAGCGCCTAGGAGATCTGCAGCAAGGGCATGCTTTGCTTTTGTTCTTAAAAGAGGTTTCTTACATGAATTCCCTCTGCCAGCATTAGGGTAAAGGCTCAACACTGCTGCTTCTTTGTCAGGTTTGGGAAGACATTCATAGAATCACAGTATTGCCAGGGTCGGAAGAGACCTCAAAGATCATCAAGTCCAACCCGATACCACAGCCCTCAAGACCAGACCATGGCACCAAGTTCCACGTCCAAACGCGCCTTGAACGCCTCCAGGGACGGTGACTCCACCACCTCCCTGTGCAGCCCATTCCAGTAGTCAATGACTCTCTCAGTCAAGAACTTTCTCCTTACCTCCAGCCTAAACTTCCCCTGGTGCAGCTTGAGACTGTGTCCTCTTGTTCTCATAGAATCATAGAATGGTAAGGTTGGAAGGGACCTCAAAGATCATCTAGTTCCAACCCCCTGCCATAGGCATTGCTCAAGTGCTCTGCAGTGCTAGCACGTAAGTCAAAACATAGGAAGTGTAACCAGGAACTTTGTGTTTTGGAGGGAAGTAGCAGGTAGGCACTCATTGCTCTGCCAGCATTACCTACCAAGACAAGATCTTGCCTGTCTCTAGAGCACATCTATGTACTTCTTGCCCAGATCACTGCAGAGAAACCAAGTTCTGTGGACAAAGACAGGAGATTCATAGAATCATAGAATGGTAAAGTTGGAAGGGACCTCAAGGATCATCTAATTCCAAGACCCTGCCATAGGCAGGGACACCTCCCACTAGTACAGCTCACTCAAGGCCTCATCCAACTTGGCCTTGAACACCTCCAGGGAGGGAGCAGCCACAACCTCCCTGGGCAACCCGTGCCAGGACATTGGTACAGAAAAACATGTGGGTAGATGTATATCATCATTCTTGTGGCTACCTCCTATTTAAGTGATCCTATGTACGGCCACTGAAGCCATCAGGAGGCTTTCCAGCAAGGACAGTAGGTTTTCATCAATCCATATAAAAAATAGGGTAGGTGTTCCAGTATGCACTGGGATAGGAGGAACTGAGTCACAGAATCACAGAATAGTATGGGTTGGAAAGAACCTCCAGAGATCATTTAGTCCAATCCCACTGCTAATACAGGTTAACCTAGATGGAGTTGTATAGGAAAAGATCCAGGAGGGTTTTGAAATTCTTCAGACAAGATGACTCCACAATTTTTCTAGGCAGCTTCTTCCAATGTTCTGGCATCCTCAAAAGAGAGTTTTTTCCTTGCTTAGGTCAAAGAGTGCCTTTAGGACTGTCTGTGTTAACTCCATCCTGATTCTACAGCATCACAGTTACCTGCCACAGTGCCTCGCCAATATTGTCAAGATGTGTCTATATATTGTTTCCTCCCTCTCTTCTCTGAACCATCTCAACCTGAAGAAAGGTAAGGAAGATATTGTTCTGAATCTGTAACTTTAAAAGATCATGGCTTTAAAACCAAATCCATTTGAAATGAAATAAAAACATGAGAAATTTTGTGTCTTTCAAAAATCACTGTCATGCAAAAATCACTGTTCCATTCAAGAAGTGTTTTCCCCAACTCGTTCATAGAACATCCTACACTTTCAACCCTGTTTCACACAAAACATGTAAGCTACAGCTATTTCCTCTTTTTCAGGTTTTCTTTGCTGCTTTTTAAGTTGAATTGATGGTAACTAGAGGTTTTAGAGTCAGTTGCTCCCACCCTTTCTCTGCTGTCAGAATCACAGAATCATTAAGGTTGGAAAAGACCTCTAAGATCATCAAGCCCAACCTTCTACCCAACACTACCATGACCACTAGACCATGTCCTGAAGTGCCACATCATTTTTATTAACACTTCCACGTGCTGGGATGGTGACTCCACCACTTTCTTGAGCAACCTGTTCCCATGCCTTGCCGCTCTTATTAGTAAAGAAATTCTTCCTAATATCCAATCTAAACTTCCTATGATGCAGCTTGAGGCCATTTCCTCTTGTCCCATCATTAGTGACCTGGGAGAAGAGGTCAACACCAGCCTCACTATAACCTCTTTTTAGGTAGATATAGAAAACAATAACACCTCCTCTCAGCCTTCTCCAGGCGAAACAAAAACCTCCTCCAAAACAGATTAAAACCCATTCCCAGAGTGAGTATTTTGCATCACAAAGAGCATGAGCTGCAGTGAGTGTGTCCACTGGGAATGACCTATAGGGTCACAGTGTTGTCCCAATTGGAAGCTCTACCAGGCTGCCTCCGAGAGCTTTTGTGTTTCAGACCACCCGCTCACAGGTCCACGTTTGGCACAAAGGAGAGGCCTCTTCTTTGGAGCAGCATTTCTTTCAAGGATTTTTTTTAAATTTTATTTTACTTTTTTTTACATCTGTTTGTTTAATTTAGAGGTGGCATATAAAAGGTGGAATCTGGCAAAAGGATAGAGCTGAAGAATCCAGTAGCTCTCTGGAGAAATCAGTTACAGGCCTGGGATTTTTCTCTAGTAACCCAAAGGAATTAATCTCCTTCCTTCACATAAACAAGCCTTATGCAGAGACTAGGTAATAAAATAATTACAACCACACTCCACATACACATTACCATCTGCCCTTTTCTGTTCTGACAGCAGTTCTTCCTCAGGCTTATGTGAAAGGGAAAAAAAAAATGATTAGGGCAGAAGAAAAACATATCAGTAAAGAATAATGGGTGTTTCCTTATTAGAAAGCCTAGGTCCATTCCTGCCTCCTTATTCCAGTACATACAGAACTATAAAACACAAGACTGTTCACAGGATATTAAGCATTAAAGTGCTGATGTCAGCAAGCCAACAAAAATGCAAAGGACAATACACAGAAGTGTTGCTGGGGCTACCACTGTAAAGTGTTCGTTTTATGGCAAATTTTAAAGTGAACCCAAGAAGCCTGTAGAGTTGGTAAACACACAAATTGCTAGATTAGCTAAAACCACACTAGTCCCACACATTCTGCTCCATCAGAAACAATTTCTTAGTGTGATCAGATGGAAATATAGCTGAGTCGTGACATATTTACAGTAAGAACCAACACCTTTAAGGTTTTGGTCTTCTTCTTCATCACCTTGCTAACAACTTCTATATTTCCTAACGTTCACCAGGTCCAGACAAGCCTGAAGACAAGAAAACAGTTTTATATGTATAATACGTGAGGAGTTATTTAATCAGTAGCCTTCAGACCCAGGTATTTCTTTTCTGTTAATTTACTGGCTAAGTTTTTTCCTTGTTCCTAGGGACTCTGCACAACTTCTATTTGCCTTTGATGTCCAGAACTTGTCTATTGTTAATCTGATTTTTTGTTAATGTAATATTGCTAGTAGGGCCAGCAAGGGTGATTCTGCCCCTTTACTCTGCTCTCATCAGACCCCACCTGGAGTCCTGTGTGCAGTTCTGGAATCCTCAGCACAGCAAGGACATGGAAGTGTTGGAGTGGGTCCAGAGGAGGCCACGAGGATGCTCAGAGGGCTGCAGTAGCTCTCCTATGAGGACAGCCTGAGAGAGTTGGGGGTCTGCATCATGGAGAAGAGAAGGCTTCCAGGAGACCTTAGAGTAGCCTTCCAGTATCTGAAGGGGGCCTACAGGAAGGCTGGGGAGGGACTATTGACAAGGTGCTGCAATGCCAGGACAAGGGGCAATGGGTTTGAACTGGCAGAGGGGAGATTTAGACTGGATGTTAGGAGGAAGTTCCTTACAGTGAGGGTGGTGAGACACTGGCACAGGTTGCCCAGGGAGGTTGTGGCTGCTCCTTCCCTGGAGGTGTTCAAGGGCAGGTTGGACGAGGCCTTGAGTGAGCTGTACTAGTGGGAGGTGTCCCTGCCTATGGCAGTGGGTTGGAACTAGATGATCCTTGAGGTCCCTTCCAACCTTACCACTCTATGATTCTATGATAAGCCTTGCCTGGTATCACTGACGCTGCATTGGCATTGACATTGATAGGCATGCCCCCAGAAACTGTCACTACAGAGACTGGATGTGTCCTTATGTGAATGTGTGTCTATGAAACAGAGACAGAAAGTTTTGTGTAGACTTCTCAGTACAAACAAACTGGAAATCCTGGCATTTTTAATGCCTAAACTGCATGCAGTGCACAAGGAGTGACCTGTGGGCAAACTGATGTAGAAACAGCACATTCCTCTCACCCTTTCCTCGAGTAACCCTGCCAAAAACCTTAGTAAATGGAGCAGAACACTTTTTTCAATTGGACCCCAAGGACTCACAAGTAAGAAACAGAGAGACAAAGGAAGTTAGAAAGCATCTATGCTCTGCATGTTCAAAAGTGTATTTATAAAAAATAAAAAAAAAAAAAGGGAGGGTGAGGGGAGAGAGGTTTACAGTTTAGTCATTTTACCCCTTGAGTGCCATTAAATGTTCCAGGCTGCATGTATCTGGGACCATGCCAGGTGTTTCATGTCCTTTCCATGGTGTTGTTGAAGATTCCTGCTAATGGCCAGATCCTCTCAGACCTAAACCTGCTGACTCTCCCAGGTAAGAAATAACATTCAAGAAGGTGTTAGGTGATGTGAGCTGAGCAGAAGCACTGCAACACAGGATATGCACAGAAACCATTCCTCTCTCTGCTCAGTGCTGAAGCAGTCAAACATTTAGTCCCTGTGGAAGTAGGATCTCAGGGCTTTTGCACACAAAGGAAAGACATCTGGAGAAGAAGTGGGGTCAATCTGGGCAGGGAAGATTGCAAGATGGGGTCCTACTGCATGGCACACACATCCTAAGCATCCTTTTTCTTTCTTCTATGGACAGCAAGAAACACTGCTATGGCTTGTGCGGAATGCTTTACATCTCAGAGTTGGCACAGTGTTTATGAAGTCTTCCTCACTCCAAAGGTCTAATCAAAAAATGTACTTTATAATGCTACAAACTAGCATTGATGTGGAGTTAGAGTACCTCTTAACTATAACTTTGTGTTTGAACTCCTTGGGTTTCTGCTCACTTACAGTAACCTTTCTCGGTGTTGATTCAACATCAGGAAAGCATATCACAGTCACTCTGCAGGGTAAAGGCAAACACATTGCTTTCAGGAGGAAGAGTTAAAAAGGGCAATTTCAGAACATGCCCCAGACCCGCTTCTGCTATATACATTTCAAAACAGGTTGTGATGGTCTTGTTGCTTCCCCTAAACAGCTGGACAGAGTTCACTAAATGACCTCTCTCCATGTAAATTTATTAATGTTTCCCTATGAGCCATCTTTTCTCTGTTGCTTTAACTTTCTTCAAGGGGTTACTCTCTTGTGTGTACCTCCTTCAGAGTACAGTGGCTTACATTTTAAATTTACCCTTAAAACTACTACTGATGGGGCATGAGACTGGCATCTTCTGGATAGTAAGACATGTAAAATTGCCACTTTTCATTGTCACTATGTTGGGCATTTTTTCCCAAAGTAAGGAAAGTGCTTGCTCTAAATTCCTATCTGTAACCAAGGTTTGTCCACCGGGGGAAAGAACTGGAGTTTTTGTTTGTAATTGCAAATACATACCATGCTTTCACATTGTTTTTCTTACTTGGCAATAGGTTTCACTGTGGAGGTCGTTTCCTTGCTTCCCCCTTTCTCAGCAGGTGACAATGTGGTTCTCTTAGCCCTTAAGAAACTAAAGATCTTTTGTGTTTCTCTTTATCTCAAGTACATACACCTTTGCAGTAGCTGCTCTTGTACCATGTAATTAAGTCTGTATTTCAAGGGTAATCTGCTGGAAAAGACATGGAATGAATTACAAGAAGACACACACAAGGAAGAAAAAAAAGGTCACCATGCATATGCTGCTCAAACCTTCCCTTTCCTCTAGCTTCCCCAAAAGTAAAACCTTCACTAAAATCCAGACGTCAACATGGAGCATATGTGAAAGCAATAACTCGCTCTGGAGAATTGATGTCTTTATGCTATCCTCAAAAATATTTCAAATAAATCAGTCCCCAAAAAAAAAAAAAAAGGAAACCTACATTAAAACAGTTGGACAGAGTCTAGAAGCCCAATGCTCCTTTAAATGTTGAAACAAGTCCTCCTATTAGTCAGCAGTGTAGAGGGGAGGAAAACAAAAAAAAATCCAAATCTAATTGGGGTGTTGGGGTAACCTCATTTACAGAACACATCTGGGTTTCAAATACTCTCCAAACTGATTTTTATTTTTAAAGCACTACTGCTGTTTCTATCAGGCACGTATTTAGGTGAAGGTACTGTCATACCAACATTCAGGAGCCAAAAAGAAGACTAATATTTAAGTAGCCGCTTAGAGCTACCTCCAGTGTGATCTGCTCTAGGTGGTCCTGTCCTGGTAGGGGTGGGGTTGGACCAGATGATCTTTCAAGGTCCCTTCCAGACCCTGACATTCTATGATTCTATGACTCTATGATTCTAGAGCAGAGTTACACAGCCCAACAGTAGTGTAGGTAAGTCTACATTGCTGCTAAAGCAAACACAGGTTTTTGGCCCACCTCCACCTATCCTTGCTCACAGTGATATCTACAATTAAAACCATCCTGTAGTGCTTGAAGATGTCATATACATTATACATATAAGGGACACATCTGCTGCTTCTGTTTCCTCAAAGACCCTGGTAGATAAGTTACGTAGTGCCCTTGGAAACTATTTCCTCCCACCACTTTCTGCTAACATGTTAATATAAAAAGTAATAAATGCCAAAAAACAAAACAAACAAAAAAACCCACAAAAAACCCAAACAAAAAAAACAAAACAAACAAACAAACAAACAAACCCAAAACAACCGAACAAAAAACAACCAGCAAAATAAACCAAAGAATCCCTGGTACCATCTGTGGTAACCCCACACAGATGCTGGAAAAGTGCAAGCTAAATAAATGTGCATAATAACACTAAATGATGCCACGTAGACATTTCATGGCATATCATGCAAAGTCTCCAGCAGCAGAGTTTACATTTGGAGGAAAAATAAAAGGAAGAATCATAGAATTGTTTGGGTTGGAAGAGATCTTTAAGATCATCAAGTCCAACTCTTAACCCAGCACTGCCAGGTCACCACTAAATCAAGAAATTGGAAGATCAGGAAAAATGTAGCTATGTTCATATCCATATTCATGATGCAGTACTTGCAAATACAGACTTTAATAACACAGCTTAGAGTTGATCTGCTGGCAGAATTGCTGCCACTATTCCCCAAGAAATTTGGAAACCAAGGATGTTCTTGTTGCTAAATCACAGGATTGGGAATCATGTTCTTGTTTAAAGAAACTGCCAAAACTTCCCTCTGATCCTCAGCAAGTTCTTTAAGCTTTCAACCCCCTTAACCTTTCCATTTTCACACAGATAAAATCCCTGAACCATTTCAGGGTCTTCACACCCTTCCAAGAGGAATTGCTGAATGTCCCATAGCTGTACAGGTAGTGTACTTCGAGGGCTAGCACCAAAATGTTCCAGTAGGGAGTGCAAATAGTTAGTAATACTGGAGGTTGGGGTTTTTTTGTTGGTTTTTTTTTTTGCCAGCTGAGTGCAAATAATTAGTAATACTGGAAGGTTGGGGGTTTTTTTGCCAGCTGAGTGCAAATAATTAGTAATACTGGAGGGTTGTTTTGGTTCTTTTTCGCCAGCTGAGTGCAAATAATTAGTAATACTGGAGGGTTGGGGGTTTTTTTGCCAGCTGAGTGCAAATAATTAGTAATACTGGAGGGTTGGGGGGGTTTTTTTGCCAGCTGAGTGCAAATAATTAGTAATACTGGAGGGTTGGGGTTGTTTTTTGCCAGCTGAGTGCAAATAATTAGTAATACTGGAGGGTTGGTGGGTTTTTTGCCAGCTGAGTGCAAATAATTAGTAATACTAGAGGGGTTTTTTTTTGCCAGCTGAATATCTTTTCATTCTGTGAGGCTTTCTGTAGCTGTGCAAGATGCTTGACGATTCCACTCTGCAACACTTCAGTGGGAGTTTCGTGTGAATTAAAACTTGAGGTCGAATCTCCTTTGTTAAACACTGAGCACCACTGATGTAAATCTATACAAAATGCAATAAGGTGAACACATTGAAGCTCAAGAAGTGTAACCCCCCCCCCAAAAAAAAAAAATGAAAAGGTTTCTGTGCTAGCAAATGTGCATTAGCTGAACTTTACATTTTAAATCCTGGTCTCCTGTGAACCCAGAATACATTTTCCGTATGTCCATGTGTTGGAAGTTTCATAAAAATGCTGAGCACATATATTTAAAATAGCTCTGACAACATATAAAAAACTCTAAAATATTATGACATGGCCAATTTCCATGCTTTTTAAAATCCATGACATGACACCATGTATTTTATGTGTGGAAATATACATCATAAATATTGGCCAATGTCATAATATTTCTAATGTTTTATATGTTGTCAAACCTGCTTTAAACACAGTATGTGTGCTCTACATTTTCTGAAACATAATTCAGAGAGATGCAGGAAATCAGCTATATTCTTTTTCCATGTGGGTTTATTATATGTTTTATGGTTCTGCTGCTCCTCACAGTACAAAGTTTTTTTTTTTTTCTTTCTTCCTTCTTTCACCTCTTTCTTCCTTGCTTGATTTTGCTCACTTTCTTTTTGTTTTCTTTTCTTCCTTTCTTGCTTTTTTCCTCCAGTTCTCTTGAACAAGCTAAATGTCATTTGGAAAAAAAAA
>VWZE01011225.1:105571-120429 GCA_013396675.1 Eubucco bourcierii
AAAAAAAAAAAAAAAAAGGGAACAGACTTGGTAGTTTTCTCTTCCTTACTTTTCTCTTAGTTATGCCTCTGACCCAAGTAACTCCAAGTCATGGACAGGTATTATTATGTTAACCTTGTCTTACCACTGGGAGTGAAGTGTTCATACACCCACTTTAAAAAGGAGGAAATAGCTGCCTTTCCTAAAGCTCCTGTGGTGCCAGAGCTCTGACTTTCTCAGCTCAGCCACAGGGCCACAGCTTGGTCACAGCACATTCAGTCAAACCCTGGGACCTAACAAGTACAAGCAGAGCAGCTGAAATCATGATTCTATGATTCTATGTTTAGCCTGGAGAAGAGGAGGCTCAGGGGGGACCTTCTTACTGTCTACAACTACCTGAAGGGTGGTTGTAGTCAGGAGGAGGTTGCTTTCTTCTCTCAGGCAAGCAGCACCAGAACAAGAGGACACAGTCTCAAGCTGTGCCAGGGGAAGTTTAGGCTGGAGGTGAGGAGAAAGTTCTTGCCTGAGAGAGTCATTGACTGCTGGAATGGGCTGCCCAGGGAGGTGGTGGAGTCACTGTCCCTGGAGGTGTTCAAGGCGCGTTTGGACATGGCACTTGGTGCCATGGTCTAGTCTTGAGGTCTGTGGTAATGGGTTGGACTTGATGATCTTTGAGGTCTCTTCCAACCTTGGTGATACTGGGATACTGTGATCATGTGAGACCATAAAATTCTTTTCTTTGGAAGTCAATATGGTTGCATGACTGCTGGAAGGCAGGGTGAAAGTTAAGCATCTCAAAGGTATGCTCTCCCCAGCCTGATGGCTGTCACCTCTCTGACTTCCAAGAGACCTGGCCAGTCTTGGTATGGGCTTGCCAGGTGCTCTCACAGCCACTTTCAGATGCAGCTTCCAGCTTTCAGTGAGCACTGCAAAAAGTTCAAAGACAGAATCACAGAATCAGTCAGGGTTGGAAGGGACCACAATGATCATCCAGTTCCAAACCCCCTGCCATGGGCAGGGACACCTCACACTATATCAGGCTGTCTTGAGCCTCATCCAGCCTGGCTTTAAACACCTCCAGGGATGAGACTTCCACCACCTCCCTGGGCAACCCTTTCCAGGCTCTCACCACCCTCACGGTGAATAACTTCTTCCTAACATCCAGTCTGAATCTACCCATTTCTAGCTTTGTTCCATTCCCCACAGTCCTATCACTACCTCACATCCCAAAAAAGTCCCTCCCCAGCTTTCTTGTAGGTCACCTTAAGAAACTGAAGGGCCACAATAAGGTCACCTCAGAGCCTTCTCCTCTCCAAACTGAACAGCTCCAACTCCCTCAGTCAGTCCTCATAGCAGAGGTGCTCCAACCCTCTGATCATCCTCGTGGCCCTCCTCTGGACACCTTCCAGCACATTCATATCCCTCTTGTAATAGTGGCTCCAGAACTGGATGCAGTACTCCAGATGGGGTCTCACCAGTGGGGAGCAGATGGGGAGGATCACTTCCCTTGTCCTGCTGGCCACACTTCTCTTGATGCAGCCCAGGACCCAGCTTTCTTTCTAGACTATACTCTGCACCCATTTCAATGACCCTGTCATGACTGAATAATTATCCACCTCTGGGTAGCACAATCTCCCACATTCAAAGACAACAGCACAACACAGAGTGGAAGAGTTTCATCACCATGTAATGCTATGAAATTAAATTACAAGAAAGATACTACAAAAGATGCACTGCCTTGCAGGTAGAGACTGAAGTCCCATTGAGGTAGAGAGGAAAACCCTCAGAGCTCAAAAGGCAAAAGGCTTTACCTCTAAACTTCTTAATGATCAGAAATGACCACAAGTTTCTCCTATACACACCTTTATTAAAAAAGAAAAAAAAAAACCCTAGCTATGACAAGAGGGAGCAACATGCAGGTCATACAGATGTCTTTTTGAAAATGTTTGAATAGAAAAAGAATGTGTATGTAATTAATGCTGTGAGTAGGGTGAAAGGGAGTGGCACAGTAGCTGATTTCTTTAAAATGTGAAGGTTGTTTCATGGGTTTTATTTTATTTTTTCAGGTTTTTCCCTTTCCCCTTCATTTTTTCTTTTTTTTTTTTTTAATTTTTTTTAAATTCTTCCTCCATTTTCCCTTTAGAAATGGAAGGGAAGCTTAATTAAAACAAGTTGTTCAGAAACCAGCAGAGCTAATGAAACCTTGTTTCCTGTGGGGTTTTGTCCTATATCCCCTGCTGTGATAACCTTAGCTCCCTTCCCACATCCTTTACCTTGCAGATCACCAAAACAACCGTTCAAATTCCCACACTTCCTACAGTTCCCCACCACGTTCTTAAAATCCACTCTACACATGTGCTCCCATGTCCTCAGTTCCTTCCTAAGCCACTGGCTTTGTCAGAAGTCATAGCAACTTCATTACCCTTGTGATCAGCAACAAGCCAGACTGCTCATAGAATCATAGAACCACAGAATGGTAAGGTTGGAAGGGACCTCAAGGATCATCTAGTTCCAACCCCCTGCCATAGGCAGGGGCACCTCCTACTAGAACAGGTCACTCAAGGCCTCATCCAACCTGGCCTTGAACACCTCCAGGGAGGTTGTGGAGCACAGAAGATCTGCAGGGAGGGTGTGGAGCACAGAATCACCCAACGTGATCAAAGATCACGTTGGGTGATTCTGTGCTCCACAACCTCCCTGGGCAACCTGTTCCAGTGCCTCACCACCCTCACTGGAAAGACCTTCCTCCTAACATCCAGTCTAAATCTCCCCTCTGCCAGTTCAAACCCATTGCCCCTTGTCCTGGCATTGCAAGACCTTGTCAATAGTCCCTCCCCAGCCTTCCTGNTCTGTGCTGGGGGGCTCCAGAACTGTACACAGTGTGTCTTTAAAATCAGTGCATAATCCTCACTCCAGTATCTTGCATTAATCATAGTGTAGTTTTATACCACAATGACCTTCAGGTTCAGAGAACAAATGTCGCTGATTTTAACTGTGTTCTGCAATGTTATACATGAGAAAGAATCATAGAATGGTAAGGTTGGAAGGGACCTCAAGGATCATCTAGTTCCAACCCCCTGCCATAGGCAGGGACACCTCCCACTAGTACAGCTCACTCAAGGCCTCATCCAATCTGGCCTTGAACACCTCCAGGGAGGGAGCAGCCACAACCTCCCTGGGCAACCTGTGCCAGTGTCTCACCACCCTCACTGTAAAGAACTTCCTCCTAACATCCAGTCTAAATCTCCCCTCTGCCAGTTCAAACCCATTGCCCCCTGTCCTGTCGTTGCAGGACCTTGTAAATAATCCTTCCCCAGCCTTCCTCTAGGCCCCCTTCAGATACTGAATCATGAGAAATGACTAACATGAATGAAAACAAAGCAAGTATATGGCGAGATAGTACTCTATAAAAGTTCACATCTACACCCAAACCCGTTAAATACTTTACTGTGAAAAGAAAAAAAAAAATGTTGCAAGAGCATTGGCACCAGCAGCCCAGGTAATGATCCTGCTGTTTAAATTACTACTGTATTCCCTGACAGAGTGAGGAAATCTGAGAATCAGTGCCTCGGGGTTCAGTAGGTAGGCATGGGGCACTAAATCAGCAGATATTTCAGAGACAAAAGAGTTTGCATCTGCAGAAGCAATAATCCAGAGCTAAGGATCCTCTGTACTCTGTGCTTGAAGGGCATTTTGTATAGTGAGACTCCAGAGAAAACAGAGACATGGAACAGCTCTGTTGTTCATATGTGCCAATGAGGGTGGACCTGGCTCATGTTCATTTAAGAGGTGCTACTGGGATGCCTCTTCCCTCGTTTTTGTTTCTGAAGTGCATGCACCCACACAGCCTTGACTCACCCTCACCAGCATGGCTCACAAATGATGGGTGACTGTATGTGTTAAAGCCTCAAACAGCCAGGATAGGGTGTGAGCCTGAGTGCAGATGTTCAGCCCTTTCCAAAAACCCAGCCCTTTTCAAGAGGTTCTCCTCAGCCATCCAAAAAAGCAAAGGCAGTGGCAGGCATTAGTCACTTGTGAAACATGCTGGGTCAGAAGCACGGTGTCTGAGCAGGATCATCCTTAGCATCTGAAGTGTGGCCACACAGTGTTTTGCAAGTCAAGGCATACAGCTTGTGCAAATGCTCTGAGCAGATGTGAGCTCTTCCTCTTTGCTTGCGTTTGAGGCAACCCAGACCCTGCAAATCCCATTGGTACGGAGCCTACAGGCCCTGCAGACAGGCAAGGAATATGGAAGTCAACTGGGACAGCACTGATGAGCTTTCCTAGTGCTCAGAAGCATCATTAGGACAAACTTATGACCTTCTGTGAAACTCCTCATAGGCATCTCATATGAAATAACCATTTCCAAGTATGACTGAGCTTCTTCCATCGCTAAGTATAGGGCTGGTGCAGGGACCCTGAGAGCTGTTGCCAAAAAGAATCTGTGGAGTACTTCCCAGGCTTAACTGACAAGTATATAAGCCAGTAGGTCATTCAGCAGACACCTGCTTAGGAGTAAAGCTCCATCTCCAATGCTGTGAACAGAATTTAAAGTGCTGAGTCTGCTGCACCTGGTTTCCAGCATTTCTGCACTAGCTAGTGAATCCCAGCACCTGCAGTGCTTCGTGGCTAACTCCTGCCTAGCCAGCTGACAGGCACCTTCTAAGAGAGGCAAGAAATAATCTATTTAAAATATGAATAATTAAGACAAAAAGAAGTTATCTAATTTTAAGCAATGATAGGATGTCAGGCAAATGATAGGATGTCAGCCTTCAATGGCAGGACAAGGGGCAGTGGGTTTAAACTGGCAGAAGGGAGATTTAGACTGGATGTCAGGAGGAAGTTCTTTACAGTGAGGGTGGTGAGGCACTGGAACAGGTTGCCCAGGGAGGTTGTGGCTGCTCCCTCCCCGGCGGGGGTCAAGGCCAGGTTGGACAAGGCCTTGAGTAACCTGCACTAGTGGGAGGTGTCCCTGCCTATGGCAGGGGGTTGGAACTAGATGATCCTTGAGGTCCCTTCCAACTTTACCATCCTATGATTCTATGAAATTACAAGATGGGTCCTCGCTGCTCACTGTCTTTCTATTAATCTACTTTACTCCATTTTAGGCTTTTAAGCTGCCTTTTCCTAAGCCAAAAATTACTTTGGTCAAGCTAGAAAAACAAAGTGTGTATAGCAAATATGTGAAAAAGCATATTTGTTAATGTATTTATTCTCTTATTTCAGGAACACATTCTTACAATGTGGGACAGTAATTCTGAGATTGGCTGGGAGAAAGAAAAAGATGAGGAACAGTCTTATTCTGGGAGGTAGTCGTGGAAAAAGAGAAGAAGAAAACAAAAGAATCCACATATTTTAAGAAACATCTAAATATAATCACTTCATGAACGGAGGAGGCATTTCAATTAGCAGAAAACACAGCTCTGTTGAAAGCAGCAAGCTGGGGTAACACGATGCAAAATTAATGCCATCAACAAAAAGCATAGAAGAATTCTGGAAATATTTGTGGGATCTCCTACAATGCTTATCACTCACCATTAAGCTGTCCAAGGCAAGTATCCAAAAATACTGGAGGGAGGGTAGGAAGCAAAATGATTGGTTATTCTTTTCAGGAGGCTTCCTAGGAAGTTCTTTTTTCTTTTCTTCTTTGGTGAAAGGAAAGATTTACATGATGTTTCCAAGAGATGATTCTCGTTTCATTGGTTTTGTATTCCCAGGGTCACAGAATGTCAGGGGTTGGAAGGGACCTGCAGAGATTGTCAAGCCCAAACCCCTGCCAAAGCAGGAACACCTAGGGCAGGAACACCTACAGCTGGGTTTGGATGTTTCAAGATAGGCAGATTCCACAACATCTCTGGGTACCTCCTTTACCCCCACAGTAAAGAAGTGTCTCCTTGTCTTGAGATAGAACCTCCTGTGTTCTAGCCTGTACTCTCTGTTCCTTGTCCTATCACTGGGCACCACCAAAACCAGACCATCACCTTCATCTTGACACCCACCCCTCAGCTAATTACAGACATTGATAAGATCCCTCCTCAGTGCTGTCTTCTCCAGACTAAACAGCTCCAGTTTTCTCAGTCTTTCTTCATAGGAGAGGTGTTCAAGCCCTGAAATCATCCTCTAAGCTCTCTGTTGGACTCTGTCCAACACATTCCTGTCTCTCTTTAACTGGGGAGCCCAAAACTGGACACAGGATTCCAGGTGTGGTCTCACCAGGGCACTGTAGTATGTATTGCATACGTTAGCTGAAGACACTTGAATCTGAAACATGATTCATTTTTACAGAAGTAGCACTCTAGCTAAAAATGTCTTCTTACACCCATGGACAATGTTTCGCTGTACTAAAATCCACAAACAGATAACTGTCAACAATCTACAGTAAGACACATTTTTAATAGATGAGGTCTCACAGTGTATCAGTTTGCTGTTTAACAGAAAGAGACAACATGAAGACAAACAGTATTAGCTTATGCAGCTGGGAGTGGAAGGAGGGAAACAGGCTACCATTATGTCAGCCTGAATCCATTGGCTGGGATAAGAGCTTCAGAGGGGCACCTCACTCTGCACAGAATAAATACAGCACTCCTGACAGCATAGTGGAAAACCACAGAACTCAGATAATTGCACTTGGAAAAAAGAGGAATTGCAAGCAACCTGGGTGCACAGTTCAGAGGTCTGATTCCTCCACACTCTACCCGGGTACTTTGAGAGAGCAGCAACAATTACAGCTGCAGTGAGAGTGAGTGCGCAGTGAAAGGGGCAAGAGAGAGACTGCCAAACACCCCACCCCACCCCCCCCACCCCCTGTAAACTGCAAAAGCAGTGATTGAGGAAACAACCAGGGCTCTACACATACAGCCACATGTATGAATCTCAAACAGAGCAGTGAGTGTTGACTGCAAACTGCAGAGCTTTCTGTGGAGGGGGAGAAGCCCCACTACCTCTTAGCTCTGGTGTAACTATACTTCCACTTGCCACATCTTATATCCTGCTGTAATTGCATCCCAGTGAGCCATGCCCATCCTGCATATGTACTTCCCAGCCTGCCCATATGCTTCTTAAGTGGTGAACTCATCTAAATCATCCCTTTCATTTCACTCCTACAGAAACTATTCGTGACCAGTCTATTTCTATTCTGACCAGATCGCTGATGCTCCACAGGACTTTGTGGAGCCAACCCTACCGAGATAATTGTCAGATTTAGGACTGGTTAAGAAAAGCTCTTCCCAAAAATATTTATTTAGTTAAAAGAATCCAAGAGATTCTGAAATTCCTGTGAACAGTAGGTGATTGTTTTTGCCAACATGTGCTCTCAGTCCCTATGACATCTTTTTATATAGCTGTAAGCACATTAACCTCTGTGAGTTCATGCTAGGTTCAGTCCATATCAGGCTGACAAAAGCTGACAAGCAGACATGAAGGGGAACTTAAGATGACTTAAAAGTCAAGTATAAGTTCTTTCATGGCCAGAAGTGCTCAGCACACACAGTGGGGGAACAAATAGTGAAAGTTACTCGTGGCTGAACTTCCAAGAGTTGCATTTGCACTGCAGAAGCCAGATTTTCAAAATGTTTTCTAGGTTTCTCAATAACAGGCTGTACACTATGTATATAGCTATATATACACTATATATATAGCACAATAAATACACTATATATATAGCACAATACCAGCTCTAGCCTTAGATCCCACCTGATAGCATGGATGCTCATTTAAACATCAGAAAAAGGTGCAAGATCCTTCTGAAAAGTCGTAGCTAAAATATGCTGGTTCAGAATACTTCAGAATTCTATGTAAATTCAGCAGGAGCAGGGAGGTCATTCTCCCCCTGTACTCTGCACTGCTTAGGCCACACCTTGAGTACTGTGTCCAGTTCTGGGCCCCTCAATTTAAGAAGGACATTGAGGTGCTTGAGCATGTCCAGAGAAGGGCAACGAGGCTGGGGAGAGGCCTCGAGCACAGCCCTATGGAGAGAGGCTGAGGGAGCTGGGATTGTTTAGCCTGGAGAAGAGGAGGCTCAGGGGGGACCTTCTTGCTGTCTACAACTACCTGAAGGGTGGTTGTAGCCAGGGGGAGGTTACCTTCTTCTCTCAGGCAAGCAGCACCAGAACAAGAGGTGGCACAGTCTCAAGCTGTGCCAGGGGAAGTTTAGGCTGGAGGTGAGGAGAAAGTTCTTGCCTGAGAGAGTCATTGACTGCTGGAATGTGGCTGCCCAGGGAGGTGGGGGGGTCACTGTCCCTGGAGGTGTTCAAGGCAGGTTTGGATGTGGCACTTGGTGCCATGGTCTAGTCTTGAGGGCTGTGGGAACGGGTTGATGATGTTTGAGGTCTCTTCCAACCTTGGTGATACTGTGATAAAAAGATGCAAAAAGCTCAGGTCCTTCAAATACATGTTCAGATATGATCAGTGAAGTAATTCTAAGCCTCTCTGATTCAAAGCAGTCCAGTGAAGGACACTGAACTGTTGGAGTGGGTCCAGAGGAGGACGCAAAGATACTCAGATGGCTGCAACAGCTCTGCTATAACGACAAGCTACAAGAGTTGGGGTTCTTCTTCTTCTCTGGAGAAGAGAAGGCTTTGAGGAGACCTGATAGTAGCCTTCCAGTATCTGAAGGGGGCCTACAGGAAGGCTGGGGAGGGATTATTTACAGGGTCTTGCAATGACAGTACAAAGGGCAATGGGTTTAAAGTGGCAGAGGGGAGATTTAGACTGGATGTTAGGAGGAAGTTGTTTGCAGTGAGGGTGGTGAGGCACTGGCACAGGTTGCCCAGTAAGGCTGTGGCTGCTCCCTCCCTGGAGGTGTTCAAGACCAGGCTGGACGAGGCCTTGAGTGAGCTGTACTAGTGGGAGGTGTCCCTGCCTATGGCAGGGGGTTGGAACTAGATGATCCTTGAGGTCCCCTCCAACCCTACCATTCTATGAAACAAGCCATGGAAATCAAAGAGAATCTTCCTACCAACTTGTGCTGGTTTGAGGCTAATTGGAATATTTTAATGAAAATAATTCTATGGTTCTATATCTGTATTCAGGATTTTCTCCAAAGTTTGGGTTTGGTTGTTTGGTTTGGTTTTTTTTTTTTTTTTTTTTTTTTTNTTTTTTTTTTTTTTTTGGTGGAGAACCTCAGCATTTCATACCTGTGACATGCATAAGCAGAATTAACTGACACTGCCAAAATTTTGATGGCTGTATGAATTTTAATGAAGGTGTGTCAGAATAGAAAATCTTTATCCCACTCCAAGTAAGACAGTTGCAGGAGTCTGTCCTGTGTTTGAGTCTGAGCTAGACAGAAGAAGCATGTTTACCAAAAGCAGGAGGTATGCGTAGCAAAAGGCTTAACTGCTGCAAAAGCTTCATTCTAGTCACACAGATGAGATTTACCATATCTTGTCTTCAGGACATGAGGGAAAGTGTTACTGTGAACAGGCAGGGGAGAGTAGTCCCAATTTCTGGTCCTCATATGACACCTGCTATCTTAAAAGCTGGAAGAGATGGGGACTGTCCTCTTCCTTGCAAAGCAAGAGGGAAAAGGTAAGAAGATATATCATTGTGCAGTGTTGTGGGTGGGGAAGAGACTACTAACATCTAATCTGATTTTTAATAATGGAGTGAAAAGTGAGTTTTGAAGGATGTCTGTTCTAAAAGAGGGAAATGTATTGTTTGGTGTGGCCCAGTGGGACAAGGCTATGAACTATGGAACAAAAGTATAGGAAGGAAAATCCAAGATAACTGTCAGGAAAAACTTCCTAATGGTGTGATATACAGCCTAATACTGTGGAACAATCTTCTAAGAGAAGAGGTAGAAGCCCAGCTGAATGAGTAATTTTAAAATTAGACTGTAGGAAACAATTCAGCATTGGCAAGAGGAATGGACAAGATGACCTCATCAGGCTTTTCCATCTCAGATTTCTATGGTTTTGAGGACAGAGAACAATAAAAAGCCACTGCACAGAATCTGTCCCAGAGAGAGTTGCAATGGGCTAAAATAGGAGTGGCAATTAAAAGGCATAGATTGCAAAAGAGGCTGTGAATGAGGAGAAATGGATGTGAGAAGATATGAAGTCATCAATATTAGAATGCAGACCTGGAAGAAATCACAGTATCACAGTATCACCAGGGTTGGAAGAGACCTCAAACATCATCAAGTCCAACCCAATACCACAGACCTCAAGACCAGACCATGGCACCAAGTGCCACGTCCAAACCCACCTTGAACACCTCCAGGGACTCCACCACCTCCCTGGGCAGCCCATTCCAGCAATCAACGACTCTCTCAGGCAAGAACCTTCTCCTCACCTCCAGCCTAAACTTCCCCTGGCACAGTTTGAGACTGTGATGATGACTGTGATGAGACTGTGATGATGACTGTGATGAATGATAGGGAACTTGAGGCAAGGAATATAAAGTGGGAACAAACCAGCTTCAGAGATAAAAGACAGTGGAGTATGAGGCAAGGAGGCTAGGAAACTTTACATGGAGTATGTTTTCACTTAGCAGGTCCTGGGGGTTGGGGGGTGGCTCATACTCATTAAGAGTCATCAAGTGTGGGGCAAAGCCAGTTTTAATTCCAAAAGGCTATTTGAAATTTTAAGTAGGATGTCCAGCTATTTGGAAAGCTAACAATGCAGGTATCATTCTTTTGCTTCACAAACATGCACACACACACACACACACAAGGACATGGAACTGTTGGAGCGAGTCCAGAGGAGACGAAAAAGATGCTCAGAGGGCTGCAGAAGCTCTGCTACAAGGACAGGTTGAGAGAGTTGGGGCTCTGCAGCGTGGAGAAAAGAAGGCTTCCAGGAGACCTTATAGGAGCCTTCCAGTATCTGAAGGGGGCTACAGGAAGGCTGGGGAGGGGTTATTGACAAGGTCTTGCAATGACAGGATAAGGGGCAATGGGTTTAAACTGGCAGAGGGGAGATTTAGACTGGATGTTAGGAGGAAGTTCTTTCCAGTGAGGGTGGTGAGACACTGGCACAGGTTGCCCAGGGAGGTTGTGGCTGCTCCCTCCCTGGATGTGTTCAAGGCCAGATTGGATGAGGCCTTGAGTAACCTGTACTAGTGGGAGGTGTCCCTGCCTATGGCAGGGGGTTGGAACTAGATGATCCTTGAGGTCCCTTCCAACCTTACCATTCTATGATTCTATGATCTGCTGGGTCACCAGCACTTAGAGCAGCAAAGGATGGCTCCACTCTTTTGCATGGTTAGGGGTGCATGGATTGTCTTCTGAAACAAAGTTATCACAAACTCTTTTCTCTGCCAGCACTGAGCACTTAAGCCCATATAGTTTTCTTTCTGCTTATACTGCACACAAACATGGTTCATTAGTATTTACTGGATAATAGAGCACTGCAAGAAAGAATAAAATTCAGAATTCAGTTTGATCCAGCACAGATAAATGACCATACAATTGTTTTCTAATAGAAAGCTGGAAAAAGACATCAGCTTCATAACCTCTAAACCTGTTCGCATTGTAATTGTGTAACTGAAAATGTAATTAATTGTAACCACTGTGGGAAGCCAGCAGCGTTCTGTCACAGAATCATAGAATTATTTCTGTTGTAAAAGATGTCTGAAATCATCAAATTCAACTGCTGACCTAACACCACCATGGCCATTAAACTATGTTCCATGGTGCCACGTCCACACATTTCTTGAACACCTCTGGGGATAGTGATTCCACACATCGCTGAGTAACATATTTCCATGCTTGACCACTCTTTCAGTGAAGAAATGTTTCCTCATATCCTATTTAAACCTCCCCAACACAATTTCAAGCCACTTGCTCTCATTTTGTCACTTGATGTTGTGTATGCTCCCTCCCTGGAGGTGTTCAAGTCCAGATTGGATGAGGTCTTGAGTAACCTGTACTAGTGGGAGGTGTCCCTGCCTATGGCAGGGGGTTGGAACTAGATGATCCTTGAGGTCCCTTCCAACCTTACCATTCTATGATTCTATGATACTAGGAAGAAGAGACCAACCCACCCACCACACCCTCCTTGTCACAACCTTCTTTCAGGCAGCTATAGAGAGCAACGAGGCCTCCTCTCAGCCTTCTCTTCTCCTGATTAAATCATCACAGCTCCTTCAGTCACTATTCAATAAGATCTGTCCTCTAGAACCTTTACCAGCTTTGTTGCCCTTCTCTGGATACACTCCAGCACTTCAATGTCCTTCCTGTAGTGAGTGGGGCAAAACTGAACTAGGTATTCAAGGTGTAGCTTCACCAGTGCCACTATCACTTCCCTATTCCTCATCCAGGCCAGGATGCTGTTGACCTTCTTATATTTGCAAGTGCATTAACGGTTTATAACTACCCCACCCCATTTTCAGGCAGTTCCCAAATCATACTTGTGTTTTCTGGCTTGTGCCAAGTCCTTTATTTATTCATTAAAATCTCCAAATGCAGGGGTGTTTTCATGAATATGTAGTGAACTTTGGAGCATTTGCAGAAAATAAGTGTTGTAGGGATCCTCATGATTAACGCTCCCAAAGCTAATAAAATGTGAGTGATCTATACATTGTCTGATCTCAGCTTCAAGACACAAGAGACAAAAAGGGGCTAATAGCCTCAAAATGCTCTGAAAGGGAATGCTTTCTAAAATTATTGATTTCTATGCTAGCAGACAGTGATGTTCTCACAGCTGCAACAGAAGGGGTTGTAAAGCCCTGGAACAGGTTGCACAGTCATGGACCTCAGAGGTATTTAAAAAGATATATAGATGTGGTGCTTAGGGCCATGTTTTAGCAGTGACTTGGCAGTTTTGAGTTAATGGTTGGACTTGATCTTAAAGGTCTCTTCCAACCAAAACAATCCTATGATTTTTTCAAAATGTGAGAAATAAAAGTCTTTGTTCTCTGCATATCAAAGGGTGCCACGTTGGTTTAGGCAGCATGGTAAAAATACATGGGGAAGCTTTCTAATATGGGAAGCTTTTCCCTCTAACTTCATATTATCCAAGATAAAAGCTACAAAGTCAGTTCACAGAAAAAGCATGGGAAGGAAACTTACACAGAATCACAGAATTAACCAGCTTGGAAAAGACCTCTAGGATCATCGAGTCCAACCTATCACCTAACCCTTCTGATTAACTAAACCATGGCACTAAGAGCCTCATCCAACCTTCTTTTAAACACCTCTAGGGATGTTGACTCCACCATCTCCCTGGGCAGTCTGATTTGGTATTTGTTGAAAAGAAATCAATAATATCATAATGAGCCATGCATAGATGTAGCAATTCAAGACATGATCCTAGGGGTCATGAAGGTGTTGGGTAGAATGTTGGACATGATGATCTTAGAGGTCTTTTCCAACTTTCGTGCTTCTGTGTTAAATAGTGGCTGGGGTTTGAAGGATTTTTTTTGCTGGTTTATATAAATATTTACATAAATATGTGTATTTCTGCCTGCTTTGCTATTTGTTGAAAAGAAATCAATAATATCATAATGAGCCATGCATAGATGTAGCAATTCAAGACATGATCCTAGGGGTCATGAAGGTGTTGGGTAGAATGTTGGACATGATGATCTTAGAGGTCTTTTCCAACTTTCGTGCTTCTGTGTTAAATAGTGGCTGGGGTTTGAAGGATTTTTTTTGCTGGTTTATATAAATATTTACATAAATATGTGTATTTCTGCCTGCTTTGCTATTTGTTGAAAAGAAATCAATAATATCATAATGAGCCATGCATAGATGTAGCAATTCAAGACATGATCCTAGGGGTCATGAAGGTGTTGGGTAGAATGTTGGACATGATGATCTTAGAGGTCTTTTCCAACTTTTGTGCTTCTGTGTTAAATAGTGGCTGGGGTTTGAAGAAATTTTTTTGCTGGTTTATATAAATATTTACATAAATATGTGTGTTTCTGCCTGCTTTGCTATTTGTTGAAAAGAAATCAATAATATCATAATAAGCCATCTTTAAATACTTCCTAGGTGAGTATAGGAATTCATTTCACTGCTAGGGTACACTAGCAAAATGAAGCTTAATCCATTCATTCCTGAATGTTCTTTCAGCTCTGATTTTCTAGAGTGTTTTCTCTCTCTTATACCAACTGCCTGTAGTGTGATGAGCCACTGAAATAAAAACACTGACTGAAATAAGTATGTTTTTCTTGAACTGAGATTCTGTTGGTATGAAACAAGGTAAGGTTGCAATGCCACTGTTTAATTATTCAGCCCTTAAGCTGCCTGTTACAGCTCAGTGCAGCTGCTGCCAGAGGGGATAACTTTAGTGGTCTAAACCTGACGTCTGAACAGACATCCTGGAACCATAAGGTTTGAATATTGGCAGAGCAGAGCAAGCTCTTCATCTTTCTGTGTAGCTATATTTTACTACTAGGCAGTTTATTGAACAGGGGTCTTTAAACTGTGCCCTTAAAACCCAGAGCTCATGTGAAAATGAAAACTCCCATGCTGCTTTTCATGAGCCCACGAGCCTGTCCCAGTGTCATGGGCCAGAGTTTCCCATTCATCCACTGCTGGGTTTTACTCCCATATATATTTTCTGTCATCCACTGCAGGGGTAGCTATGTGTCAGCAACACTGTACTGTGAGATGTAACACACTGTGGGAGCCTTTGTGATGAAAATTGGTGCACTGAAGTAAAACGTAATTATCATTAACACGTACGTGAGCCGCTTCAAATACAGGCTGGCCAGACCACTCTTGGAGCCACTAAAGACTAATCAATTGGCTTACAATTTATAATCCTCTTCCCAGCTCACTCTGCAGTGCTTGGGGATTGTTTAGTACCTCATGCATTTAATGCTCAAGCCCTGTGGTGATATTGCCTGTTATCATGATTTAACACTGAGTAATACCCTGCTGTTCCTGGCGATATCAACTACTAGTTGAAAGGTTAAAAAAAAAAAAAAAA
>VWZE01011227.1:0-26147 GCA_013396675.1 Eubucco bourcierii
AATCCCCTCCCTGGCCCTGCTGCCCACACTGCTCTGGGTGCAACCCAGGCTCTTTTTGCTCTCTGGGCTGCAAGTGCACACTGCTGGCTCAGGCTGAACCTCTCACTCACCAGTACTTACAAACCCCTTTCCTCAGGGCTTCTTTCAAGCCAGTAGATCAAGCAAAGTTGAAGTTAAGTTCACTGCTTAACTTTACTTGATCTTTGCAGAAAGCATCTTCCTACCCTCTCTGGTAACAAAGGGATGCTGAAAACCAAGGTGGGGTAAAGGCTACAGCAGCAATTATTGAAGACTGTATTTTTACCTTGGTGTTTTTTGAACTGGGATTAACATCACTCTAAACATCTCATTGGATCTCTGAAGACATTCTGGGATCCCAGGTTGTTAGGGTTGGAAGGGACCTCTGGAGAGCTTCCAGTCCAACACCTGCCATAGTGGGACCAGAGAATCCAGCACAGGTCACGCAGGAACACCTCTAGACAGGGCTGGAAAGGCTCCAGAGAAGGAGACTTCACTACCTCTCTGGTCAGCCTGTGCAAGGGCTCTGGGACCCTCACAGTCAAGAAGTTCTTCGTCATGGTGAGGTGGAACCTTGTGTGCCCCTTGTCCTATGCCAGGGGACAAGTGAGCAGAGGCTGTCCCCGTCCCTCCCTTCTTTCCTTCCCCCAGCCCTCAGCTATTGATAGACATTGCTGAGATCCTCTCTCAGCCTTCTCCTCTGCAGACTAAGCAGCCCCAGGGCTCTCAGCCTCTCCTCATCAGGCAGTGCTGCAGTGCCTTCAGCATCCTTGTGACCTTCCCTTGGACTCTCTCCAGTAGATCCCTGTCCCTCTTGAACTGGGGAGCCCAGAACTGAATGCACCATGTTGGCCTTCACATAAGCCCTACTCTAAATGCCAAGTCTTGTGATGTGGCATGATACCATGCAGGCTTGTTTGAGAGTACACAGCTTGCCTGGCTGCCTGGAGAAGGAGCCAGACCTGTGTAGTTTTGTCTATAGTGCCTACTGGGAATGCTGGGATCTCTTACATGTGCTACCACTGAGCTCTGCCAGAGCCTCCTCTTGAGAACAGCTTCTTGGAAGGGCCAGAACTGTGCTGTGAGCCTGCTAACAATTAAGCCTTGTGCACAATCAGCAGCTGATTGCTTGACTTTCTCCCAGCCTTACCACATAGTGCCGGGCAATTGTAGGAAACAAAGGCTTCCTTAGGGACAGTCAGGCAGGCTTTTCTTAAAGGAATGTAGGGCAACAGCCTCATCTCTTCCAGGCTGTCTACAAGGGACTGAGACAGTTGCCCAGTTGAGCATAGTTTAGGACATAATAACACAGTCATTTCCTGGGTACTGAATTTACCAAGCAAAGCACAAAGAGCACGTTGATGAAATGAATACTTGTTAGGAAATGTTACTTTTATTTTCCTATCCCTGAAATTTATGATTTGGAGGTGACTGGCAAAACAGGGATTTGTTCTCCATTTGTTTGGCCCTTTCCAATATTGAATTGTTGGGATGCTTTATACAGGTTTTTGGCAGCAGCCTTGCATTTGTTCCACTGTTAGTGCTTAACCAGATTGCTGTGAACCAACTCCCATGCAGATGCTCTCCAATTCTTCTTAATTCAGGACTGTTCTCAAGCTGCTGACAGCACAGCACTGTTCAAACATCACAGTACACTTCTCGTATCACAGCTTGCCCTCAGGTAGCCAAGCTGGAGTAAGGTTAGTCTGTACAGAATCCCCTGTGTGAGAACTGATGGGCAAAGTGTGACATTGACATTTTTTGTAGCCCTTTGTACTTGGGATGAACCTGCCTGTGTGGAGATTCACCTGACCTACAGCTTCAGGTACACTGTCCAGAACAGAAACTGGGGAGAGAGTGAAGAACTGTAGGAAGCATTTCTTAATGGCAGTAAATGAGACAGACTGGGACAGGCTGGAAAATGGAAAACATTCCAAGAGGCTTTAGCCTCTCTTTAGTATCAGGACCCCTCAAGAGGCACTTGGAATCATAGAATTGTCAGGATTGGAAGGGACCACAAAGATCATCTAGCTCAAACCTCTCTGCCATGGGCAGGGACACCTCACACCACATCAGGTTGCCCACAGCCACATCCAACCTGCCCTTACAAACTTCCAAGGATGAGGCTTCCACCACCTCCCTGGGCAACCTGTGCCAGTCTCTCACCACCCTCATGCTGAAGAACTTCTTCCTAACATTTAATCTCAATCTCCTCTCCTCTAGTTTGGATCCATTCCCCCCCAGTCCTATCACTACCTGACACCCTAACAAGTCCCTCCCCAGTTTTCTTGTAGCCCCCTTTAGATCCTGGAAGGCCACAAGGTCTACTAGGAGCCTTCTCTTCTCCACACTGAACAACCCCAACTCTCTTAGCCTGTCCCATAGCAAGTTGTCCTCATGGCCCTTCTCTGGACACATTCCAGCATGTCCATGTTCTCCTTACAGTAATAGAGGCTCCAGCACTGGATGCAGTGCTCCAGGTACTCTCATGAGAGCATTGCAGGGGGACATAATTCCTTCCCTCACCCTGCTGGCTACAACTGTCTTGATGCAGCCTGGGTTCTGGTTGGCTCTGGGCTGCAAGTGTCCACTGGTGGCTCATACTGAGCTTCTCATCCACCAGCACTGACTCCTTTTTTTCAGGACTGCTCTCAAGCCAGGCTCTGCCCAGCCTGTGTCGGTGCCTGGGAGTGCCCCAAGTCACCAAACGCTGAACCTTTACCATAGCTGAATGTTGTAAGATTGCTGCCTCACTCCAGTGTTTCAACAGGCTGGAGTTCTGTTTTTTGTTCAAAACCTCTGTATTTGCAGGTGTTAGGAGGTACCTAAGGTCTGGTTGAGAAAGATCTGTTAGTGAGGAAAGATGTAGAAACAGCTAATTGGAAGTCAGAATATTTGTTTTGGATGTTATGTAGAAAAGTAAACAAACTTCATTTGGCTCCACACAGAAATTGTCATTCAGCACACACAGTCCTGACCCAGCTGCTCAATGTAGGTTAGAAAGAAACAAGAATCTAGAGTCTCTTTATCTCATTTCAGCCAAGTCTTTGGAATTTTCTAGTGCCTCAATCTCTGAACAGGAACATTTGAAACATGACTGCAGATCTCTACTTCATCATGCTGGCACAAAAAGCATTCAATGTTGTCTTTGTTTTGTCTGTCTGCTGGTACTCAGGTGGCAATGAATGTATATGAACTCTCATCAGCTGCTGGATTGCCTTGTGAGATTGATCCTGCCTTGGTTGTAGCACTCTCTTCCCAAAAATCAGGTAAGAAGAAGTTACAGCTGGAAAAGAAAAGAAAGAAATAACAGTGGGGAGGGGGAATAAAAAAATACCCCCAGACGTGGAAGTGTTTAAAGTGGTAGGAGGAGATATCTGTATGTTGGACCTTTTGTGTTCCATCAGTGAACTCCATAACTCCATGAGAATATAGAATCATAGAATGGTAGGGTTGGAAGGGACCTCAAGGATCATCTAATTCCAACCCCCTGCCATAGGCAGAGACACCTCCCACTAGTACAGCTCACTTAAGGCCGCCTCCAACCTGGCCTTGAACACCCCCAGGGAGGGAGCAGCCACAACCTCCCTGGGCAACCTGTGCCAGTGCCTCACCACCATCACTGCAAAGAAATTCCTCCTGACATCCAGTCTAAATCTTCCCTCTGCCAGTTTAAACCCATTGCCTCTTGTCCTGTCATTGCAAGACCTTGTCAGTAGTCCCTCCCCAGCCTTCCTGTAGGCCCCCTTCAGATACTGGAAGGCTACTCTAAGGTCTCCTGGAAACCTTCTCTTCTCCAGGCTGCAGAACCCAACTCTCTCAGCCTGTCCTCATAGCAGAGCTACTGCAGCCCTCTGATCATCTTCGTGGCCTCCTCTGCACTGGCTCCAACACTTCCATGTCCTTCCTGTGCTGAGTGGCTCCAGAACTGCACACAGGGCTCCAGGTGGGGTCTGAGGAGACCAAGATGAATGAGTAGTGCCTGCTGATGTGTTATCCTTAAAGTCTTTTCAACCACTGAGGAATTATCTTGCTGACCCAGAGAAGAATTAACCAGGAGGTGTTGAGGGAGTTTGATGGCTAATAGTGGAAACTCTTCACTAGTGCTCTGTTGTGAACAGCTCAGTGCTGTTCTGCAGGTCTATAACCAACCTGAGCCCTGTCAGCAGGCAATAGGAGCTGCAGTGACAGCTGAAGGCACTCCATGAGCTTCACAGTGTGTTACTGCTGTGTTATACAAGTGTTAACATGGAGCTTACAAGGGGAAAGAAGATAAAATAAACATATTAATGTTTTAACATGTTTAGTGCTTCCTTTGGGTTTGCTTTAGGTCACCACTGTCTAAGCTTTCTGGTTTTGTTTACTCTGGCAGGTTCCATGGCATGAATTAAGACTCTAAAGTGCTTTCTGACAGTCTGCAGCTTTCCTCCTGCCCTCTCTCTTCTTTACAGAGCACTTTGTTGCTCTTTTCCCCTGTGTGTAAATGGATAGTTAATGTTAGAATCAGATTGAAGTAGCTTTTAAAATACCCACAGTGCATTTTTCTTTTTTTTTTTTTTTTACTTTAATAGTAGTTTCTTGGGGAGGGGAAGATGCAGCTCATTCCATGGGGCATTGTAATAGTCAGACTGAAGTGTAGAGCACAGTTTCTGTGTGTCTTAAAAAAAAAGAAAAGTGTATTTGTTTTATATATGATGTACATATGAGTACTTATATCTTTGGGGGAGGTAACTGGAATCTGAAATGGCATTTTTAAATATAGAATCACAGGACTGTCAAGGTTGGAAGGGACTTCAAAGATCATCTAGTTCAAACTTCCCTGCCAGGATCACACCAGATAAGGTTGCCCACAGCCACATCCAGCCTGGCCTTGAAAACTTCCAGGGATGAGGCTTCCACCACCTCCCTGGGCTGCCTGTGCCAGTGTTTCACTACCCTCATGCTGAAGAACTTCTTCCTAACATCCAATCCACATCTCCCCTCCTCTAGCTTGAATCCACCCCCCCACCCCCAGTCCTATCACTACCTAACACCCTAACAAGTCCCTCAGCATCTTTCTTGTAGCCCCCTTGAGATCCTGGAAGGTCACAAGAAGGCCTTCTCTCTTCTTCTTCTCCAGACTGCACAACCCCAACTCTCTCAGCCTGTTCTCATAACAGAGCAGCTCCAGCCCTCTGATCAGTCTTGTGGCCCTGCTCTGGACACCTCCCAGCACCTCCAGACCTTTCTTGTAATAGGAGTAAGAAAGATCTGGACATGCTAGAACGTGTCCAGAGAAGGGCCACAAGGGTGGTTGCAGGGCTGGAGCTCTTCTCCTCTGAGGACAGGCTTATTTTCATTGTGGTTCAGCTGTGAAACATTTCTGAGTGAACACCTTGAATTTATGTGTATTTTCAGGATTGGACAGGGCCTTGTGTTTTGACTCTGTATTTTGCAGTTTACCATTTAGTTTCTACAGGTATAATTGCTCCATTTCACCAACTGTTGGCTTGATTTTTGTAACTAATCTTATGTCAGTGTGTGGTGATGCTGCTATTTGTGAAAATACAAAGTTACAGTGTGGGTTGAGGCCAGTCCACATCACCTTCTGCTCATTTACCAAGGGGACTGTAAGAGAAACTGTCCTCACCTCAGAGCAACCACTTAATTATACCAGCATGTAAAAATACTACTTTGCGCACCTTAAAGTCTAAATAAATGGTTAGAAGTGACTGGGTGGCAGCAGCTTGCCACAGAGTGGACCTTTAGAAGCTCTTTTGGCAAGACTGTCATAATATTCCTCCTTTCACAAGACCAGGTGTTGAGCTTTGTTGGTGCTGGGGTTTGCATTTCAGTTCGGTCAAGCGTTTTGGATTCTAAACTGCCTGCAATTGCAAGGAAATGCTTGAAGATGACTTCTTTTTAACTAAAGAACTTTGATTTTTGTGTTGGTTTGTTTTTGGTTTTTTTTGTTGTTAGAAAACATCAGTCCAGAAGAGGAATACAAAATTGCTTGCCTTCTCATGGTCTTTGTGGCAGTGTCCTTACCAACTCTGGCTAGCAACGTGATGTCTCAGTATAGCCCTGCCATCGAAGGTAACGTAGAGACACATCAGTGTTTTGCTCTCAGTGCTTTCTGGTAGTTTCTGGGGTGCTTTTGCTTTGAATCTTTACTTGTTTATTTTGTAGTGAGCAAAATTTCAAAATTGGTTAGGCCTAATCCAGGAAAATTCACAGGATCCCTGGATGTTAGGGGTTGGATGAGACCTCTGGAGATCTTCCAACTCAGCCCTCCTACCACAGCAGGAGCAGAGAATCCAGCACAGGTCACACAGGAACATATCCAGACAGGACTGGAAAGGCCTCCAGAGAAGGAGACTCCACAACCTCTCTGGGCAGCCTGTGCTAGGGCTCTGGGACCCTCACAGTCAAGAATCACAGAAACAATCAGGTTGTAAAAGTCCCTCAGGATCACCAAGTCCAACCCAGAACCCTGCTCTACAAGATTCACCCTAAGCCATAGCCCCAAGCACCACAGCCAAACCACCTCTAAAACACAGCCAGGCTTGGGCACTCCACCACCTCCCTGGGCAGGACATTCCAGTACCTGACCACTCTTGCTGGCAAAAACATTCTTCCTCATGCCCAGTCTAAACCTGCCCTGCTGCAGCTTGAGGCCATTCCCTCTTGTTCTCTGGCTAATGCCCTGTGAGAAGAGACCAGCACCAACCTCTCCATAAGGGCCTTTCAGGTAGCTGTAGAGAGCCAGGAGGCCTCCCCTCAGCCTCCTCTTTTTCAAACTAAAGAAGTTACTGCTCATGTTGAGGTGGAACTTGCTGTGCTGCAGTTTCCATCCCTTGCCCCTTGTCCTGTCCCAGGGCACAAGTGAGCAGAAACTGTCGCTGATCCTTCTTTCCTGGCCTCCAACCCTCAGCTGTTGATAGACATTGCTCAGATCCCCTCTCAGCCTTCTCCACTCCGGACTAAAAAATTCTTCTGAAAAATGACTTTACAAAGCATTTCCTTAACTCATTTGAGAGAACTTGCTGTGAAAAAGGAGTCTTGTGTTGGAGATTTGACAAAACAGTTTGGATACTGCAGGGGGCAATCTCATCCTAAGATGTGGAATGCATTCTGCTTTAATTAGTGTGGGGCATTATGCAATGGTGTACACGTTCCAATCATCTTCACACTGGCTTTGGGCCACTCATACAACCTCTGTTTTCTGTATTTAATATGCTGTTCCTATTACTAAGCAGAAAATTTGGGTAGCAAAACCTGGAAGGTGTAAAGTGTGAGCAAGATTATATCCTCCTACACAGGAGTTTAACTTCTTTATTAAGAAGACAAAAATAAAAGAGAAAAATATTTGCCTCAAGGAAATACTTTGCATGTAATCCACAAAAAAAAATAAAATTCTTTCAGACAAAATTAAGTTGGGGAAAAAAAGCCTGACAAAGCTGTTCCAACACACACAAACTTCACCTTTCAACCATCTAAGCTATTTCCTTTGTGATGTGTGGCATGACTCTCTGCATCCACGTACAGGGTACAGCCTGGGTGGGTCTAGTTTGATTTGCTTTTAAAACCACTTTATTTTATTTTCATCCAGTCAAAGTTTAACTTGCAAAGAATATCTAAACTGACTTCTGAAAAGGTGAAGTAACTGAGAAAAGACCAAAAATTCTCACAGCCTTTTTGTATCGTTTTAGGGGATTGTGCAGTTTGGGGTTGGTTTGGTTTTGGTTTTTTTTGAGAGCCCAGAAGTAGTTTTAAACTGGATTAATCAATACCACCTTCAGTTTGGAGAGCTGGGGGATTTGTTAACTCTGCTTTTGATTCAAACAGGTAGTGTAGCACTTCTGTCAGTTAGGAAAAAGTCAGGTAAGTCACTCATGCAATTTAGAACTCAGAAGATTGATTTGCCAGAGTTGTGAATTTTAGAGTTACCAACTTGTTCTGGGGACTAGGGAGAGCAACCCATGGTCCTGGGTTGAGCTGGAACAGAAGGTATTGTACCCCAGAGGAGCAAAAATAAAAGCATTCGTGCAGAATTGAAGGTTAAAGAGACTATTTACAAAAATAAACAAAATTATAAAACCTTAGGGGGTGGAAGGGACCTCCAGAGATCATCCAGTCCAACCCCATGCCAAAAGCAGCATCACCCAGGGTAGACCACACAGGAATGCACATACAACATCTGCTAGAAGAGCTGTGCCAAACCTGCTGCTTCTGCCCAGGGTCTCCTCTTGGGTGAACAAGGTTAGAAGGTAGCTCAAACTAAGCAGGAAGAGTTAGACACATTGCAGTGGTTTGGAAGGGAGTTAGGGTTATGATTGTGAAGACTCCAGGCCTGGTACACACTTATCCAACAGTGAGCAACAGAAAGTGCTGTGAACCTTTGGAGCTGGTCTGGGTGCCTGAGTGCTGGCCAGAAACCCAAACCTGTTGGCCCTGAGCACAGATCTGCATGGTTTGGTTCCTTCCCTATCAGCTCAGCCCTGCTGTGCTATCAGAACTCAGCTGGCTCTGAGGTACAGCTAAGGCTTTTATACACCATCACAGAATGTGAGAGGCTGGAAGGCAACTCCGGAGATCATCCTGTCCAACCTCCTGCCAAGGCAACATCACCCAGGGCAGTCCACACAGGAAGGCATCCAGGTGGGCTCTGAAAGTCTCCACAGCAGGAGACTCCATAACCTCTCTGGGCAGCCTGCTCCAGGGCTCCAGCACCCTCACTGTACAGAAGTTTCTCCTCATGCTGAGCTGAAACCTTCTGTGTTCCAGTTTGTGTCCATTGCTCCTTGGCTCATTGCTGTGCACCACCCAAAAGAGCTTGACCCCCTCCACTTGACCCCCACCCCTCAGCTATTGACAGACACTGCTCAGATCCCCTCTCAGCCTTCTCTTCTCCAGACTAAACAGCCCCAGGGCTCTCAGGCTCTCTCCATAGGGAAATGCTCAAGTCCCCCACTCATCCTCGTGGCTCTCCACAGGACTCTCTCCAGCAGGTCTCTGTCTCTTCTGAACTGGGGAGCCCAGAACTGGACACAGTATTCCAGGTGTGGTCTCCCCAGGGCAGAGTAGAGGGGAAGAAGAACCTCCCTGGATCTGCTGGCCACACTTTTCTTGATGCCCCCCAGGATGCCATTGGCCTCCTTGGCCACCAAGGCACATTCCTGTCCCATGCAGAACTTGCTGCCCACCAGCACTGCCAGGTCCTCTCCGTGGAGCTGCTCTCCAGCAGATCCCCTCCCAACCTCTACTGGTGCAGTTTATTACTCCTTTGCTTCCCTAAGTCCTTCTCCTCTCCATACTAAACAGCCCCAGGGCTCTCAAGCTCTCTCCATAGGGAGATGCTCAGTTCCTTTTGGCTCTGTGTTGTACTCTTTCTGGCAGATCTCTGTCTCCCTTAAACTGGGGAGCCCAAAACTGGGCACAGTATTACAGAAGAGGTATCAAGGCACAAAGGATAAATTCAGAATCAGTCTTGGCTTAACTAGGGCTGAAGCAGCCAAGCCTCCCCTCTATGCTGGGTCCTAGTAGGTTCATTGTCATAGTTTAATGAGCAGACAGATTGCTTTATTGCTCCAGGAGGGGCAAAAGAAGGGACTCTGGCAGTGATTGGAGAATTGTTGGGAGGTGTAAATGGAGAAGCTGCAGTGTTACAGATCTGCATTGTGGTGAGCAGAGCAGAGCCTGGAGAAGGCTTCCAGGAGACCTTAGAGTAGCCTTCCAGTATCTGAAGGGGGCTACAGAAAAGCTGGGGAGGGACTCTTGACAAGGTCATGCAATGACAGGATAAGGGGCAATGGGTTTAAACTGGCAGAGGGGAGACTGAAACTGGATGTTAGGAGGAAGTTGTTTGCAGTGAGGGTGGTGAGACACTGGCACAGGTTGCCCAGGGAGGTTGTGGAGCACAGAATCACCCAACATGATCAAAGATCACGTTGGGTGATTCTGTGCTCCACAACCTCCCTGGAGGTGTTCCAAGGCCAGGTTGGATGAGGCCTTGAGTGACCTGTACTAATGGGAGGTGTCCCTGCCTATGGCAGGGGATTGGAACTGGCTGAGCTTTGAGATCCCTTCCAACCTAAACCATTCTGTGATTCCTCAAACTTCCTATTCTTCCAAGGATCAGTTCTAGGCTACCCGATTACAGAAGGGCAGGAAACTGCTAGAGAGGGTACAGCAAAAGGCTACAAAAGTGATTAGGGGACTAGAACATTTCTCTTGTGAAGAAGGGCTGAGGGATTTGGGGCTTTTAAGCCTTGAGAAAACTGAGAGGGGATCTTAATGCTTGTAAATACTTAAAGGGTGGTGTCAGGAGGATGGGACTAGTCTCCTTTCAGTGGTGATCAGGTAATAGCCACAAATACAACACATTGCACCTGAACATGAGGAGGGACTTCTTTACATAGAGGGTGGTGGAGTACTGGGAGGGACTGCCCAGAGAGGGGGTGGAATCTCCATCTCTGGAGTCATTCAAAGCCTGCTTGGCAGGGAATTGGACTAGATGTTCTCCAGAAGTCCCTTCCAGCCCATATCAATCTCTGTGACCCTCTTAGTCCTCAGGATCTTATGTTGAAAGAACAGGTAATTGCATGTTCTGCCTGGTTTATGTCAGGTAGTTTAAATATACCCCAGTTTCTGTTCTCCCTCTGTGCCCTGGAGAGATCACATCTGGAATATTGTGTCCAGTTCTGGGCTCCTCAGCTCAAGAAGGGCCTCGGGGAACTACTTGAGAGAGTCCAGCACAGAGCCACAAAGATGCTGAAGGCAGTGGAAGATCTTCCTTAGGAGGAGAGCCTGAGGGAGCTGGGGCTGTGCTGCTGGGAGAGGAGGAGCCTGAGAGGTGACCTCATTCATGTTGGTAAAGATGTGCAGGAGGATGGGGCCAGGCTCTTCTGGGTGATTCCCAGTGCCAGGACAAGGGGCAATGGTGGAAGCTGAGGCATAGGAAGTTCCATGGAAACATGAGGAGGAATTTTTCCCTGTGAGGGTGACAGAACCCTGGCACAGTCTTCCCAGGGAGGTTGTGGAGTCTCCCTCTCTGGAGATCCTCAAACCCTGCCTGGATGTGTTCCTGTGTGGTCTGCTCTAGGTGATCCTGCTCTGGCAGGGAGGTTGGACTGGATGAGCTTTGGAGGTCCCTTCCAGCTGATTCTGTGCTTCTGTTTCCACTGAATAACTCTTAACACAAAGTCAGACAAAGCCTGTTCTGAGATGGGTCCTTGAAGTACAGTTGTAAGATCTCATAAAAGTCTGGCTGAAGAGAGGCTGGATCTAGGACTCAAAACAACTTGCATGAGGAGTTGATGTGGTTTTATGGGATGTGTATTATGTATCTATTTACTGAGTAGACTTATTTTTATTGAGAGGAAAAGAGTCTGGCAAAAGCAATAAATAAAATATGTTCACTCTACAACAATAACTGAAGAACCAGAATAGGCCTTGCTGGTCCTGCATGCCTTGCTTGATACTGCTCCTTGCTGTGTTCTGCTGTTAGTGTGGAACATCTGGCTTTAGGCACTTCATAGAGATGCTGTTTCCAGCATGAGAACTTAATAAATTCAGCTTGCCTTTTTTTTTTTTTTTTTAAATATATAAAGTAAATTCCATGGACAAATCCTGAATTTATCCACCACCAAGTCAGAGATTTGAAGGAGTTTTGACTTTGTCATCTGGCAAGACTCAAATCCAGACAGTTCCTGGATGACTTTAGCCCTGTCTGCATTCTCTTTGCCTACTTCAAGATCAAGCCTATTTCTTCCAGTAACTCCAGATAAAGACTCAGAGTCTAATAGACCTTTGCAATAAAACCCCAAACTGCTCAATCAGATACCAGACTGGAGGACTAATTTACCATCCTGAAACTATGACAGAATAGCAGACTGCAGGAGACAGCCTTTTCTAAATACATGTTTGATGGTTTGGGAGTTCCCCATCCCCCACACTATGAAAATCCCCCAGACTAGACTCAGCCAGCTGGTAGTTAAGGACTGAAGCTCTATTTACAGCTCAGCACAATGTACAAGCAGAGATAGAAACAATAGCTATGAATAGTTACAGAGGTAAACAAGTTAAATGCAATACAGAAACACAATCCCCCTCCCAGAAATCAGAGTCCCCAGGAGGGGCTCCCAACCACCCTTCCACCTTCTTTCCACTCCTCTACCTTACCCCAGGGCCTGCCTTATGCACAAGGTGAGTTTGGAGGATGGGCAAGAGGGGTTAGAAGGAAAGTGGTTGGCAGAAAGGTCCAGACCAAGCCAGCAGCTAGAGAAGACAGAGACTTTCTGAGTGTCTTACCTATTTTTGTGTTCTTGTTCTTACACATCTCAGCAAGCCTATGAGTGCAGCAGACATCATCACCACTGTTTGCTTTTCACAGCCTATAATATAATTTTTTTCATTAAAATATTCCAATTAACCTCAAACCAGCACACAACATGACACCTGTTGCACGTTAGAAGGCAACAGTTTGTTAGCTGATTTCTCTTGCTGCTGTATTTTTTCTATAATTTCTGAGACATACAGAATCAAGGCACTTGGAGAATAAATATAAACTTAAATCAGCAGAATTAAGGAGAGTAGATGTTCTTGACTGATGTTCAAGGGAAGTGGTGGTCTGTTCTTTTCTGGGACAAGCATTCTCCATGCAGCAGTATAGGAGAGTAGGAGTATATAGAGTATATCGAAGAGAGTGTATAGAGTATATATAGGAGAGTAGGAGTATATAGAGTATATAGAAGAGAGTATGTAGAGCTGCCACAGGAGAGTAGGAGTAGCAACCTTGGGAGCCCTGCTGGTGGAGATTTTTGTTGGGACCTAGTGGTGACTTCATTCATAGAGCACCCAGGAGGAGGATGAAGAGTGAGGTGAAACATTTTTCCTGTCCTATAAAGTTGCCGAGGGTATTAGAGGAGTCAGGAGCTGGAGGTAGATGTTAAGACACTGAGTAAATAGTGCAATAAAATGACAGGGGGAATTCAGTTTGAGTAAGAATAGTCCTATGCAGGAGGATAAAGTGATCTTTCTGTAGTGCAGTGCTGAAATCCAGCTGACCTCGCTGCTCAGGCATGCTCCTGGGGCTGTGGTAAATGAGCTTAGTGCTCAGCAGTGCTCAAAAAGAAGAGTAAGAATCCCTGGTGTTTGCAGGATTGTGATCCTAGGATGTTAGGAGCTGGAAGGGACCTCTGGAGAGCTTCCAGCCCAACCTCCCTGCCACAGCAGGAGCAGAGAATCCAGCACAGGTCAGACAGGAACGCATCCAGACAGGGCTGGAAAGGCTCCAGAGAAGGAGACTCCACAATCTCTCTGGGCAGCCTGTGCCAGGGCTCTGGGACCCTCACAGTCAAGAAGTTGTTGCTCATGTTGAGGTGGAACTTGCTGTGCTGCAGTTCATACCCATTGCCCCTTGTACTATCACAGCGCACATCTGAGCAGAGTTTGTCCCCTCCCTCTTGACCCCCAGCCCTCTGATATTTATAAACATTGATTGGATCCCCTCTCAGTCTTCTCCTCACCAGACCAAACAGCCCCAGGTCCCTCAGCCTCTCCCTGTAGGGCAGTGCTCCAGCCCCTTCATCATCTCTGTAGCCCTCCCTTGCACTCTTTTGAGTAGGTCCCTGTCCCTCCTGAACTGGGGAGCCCCAAAATGAACCTTTGTTGAGTTTGTTTTCAAGTGGTTTTGACTGAAAGGTGCCTGGAAGAGATTCCAGACTTACAGAGAGCGCTTCTGTCTTTGAAAACTGGGATGAGTCAATCAGCTTCCAGGCCTCTGGAGCCTTGGGTGAACTTCAGCAATTAGCCAGCTTTGTTCTTCAGTTCCTGTAGATCTCCTGAGTGAATGCTGTCTGGGCAGGACAACTTCAGCCTGGGGAAGAGAAGGCTCTCTACAACTGCCTGAAGGGAGGTTGTAGACAGCTGGGGTTGGTCTCTTCTGCCAGGCACCTGGGACAAAACAAGAGGACACAGCATCAAACTGTGCAGAGCAGGTTTAGGCTGGTGTTAGGAAGAAGTTCTGTCATGGTAGCCCTAAACAGGCCCATACCAAGTTCTTCACAGAAGGGGTGATTGGCATTGGAATGGGCTGCTTGGGGAGGTGGTGGAGTCCCCATCCCTGGAGGTGTTTAAAAAGAGGTTGGATGTGACACTTGGTGCCATGGTTTAGTTAATTGGGTAGTGTTAGGTAATAGGTTGAACTTGACAATCTCAAAGATCTCTTCCAGCCTGGTTGATTCTGTGATTCTGAACTTGTTCCTTTACACAGAGACATGAAAAATAGCCAATTAGCTTGAATAAAAGTCCTGCTTGAACTTAGCTTTTTCATCTGGCCTGGTGGTGTGGACTTAGCCTCACTGTGGCTCCATTTTGGCAGTCCCCTGGGGTTTACCACAATGTGTTTTGATGATGTCACTTAACAGCTGGATGGACTTGATTACCAAAATGAGAGCTTCACTATGTGCTTTCAATCCAACACCCATGGATGGCCCCCACCACCTTCACTGTGCCATGCCTGTGTGGCACTGCACCTACACAGCCTCAGCAGCAGGGAAAATGAGCTTTAAATGCCTTATGCCCTCTACCTGGAGGTGTTCAGGATCGAGTTGGATGGGGCCTTGAGCAATCTGGTCTGGTGGAAGGCAGCCCTGCCCATGGCAGGGGGCTTGCAGCTAGATGATTAACAGATTGCATCTGGTTTGAAGGGACTCTGAAAGGACATCATGTCCAACCCACCCTCACTGTGCAGGGGCAACTCCAGCTAGATCAGGCTGCTCAGGGTCACGTCAAATCTGATCTTGAACGCCTCCAAGGACAATGCCTCAATCACATCCCTGCAGAAAAAGTGGGTGGATGAGTAAAGAATAATAATTGGGCACACAGGCACCAGAAACTTCAAGGGAAAATTACAGACTCATAGAATTGTTTCAGTTGGAAAGGACCTTTAAGATCACTGAGTCCAACCATTAGGAAAAGCTCATCCCATATGGACCCACATGGATCATTTTCTTCCCCTTGTACAGGTGGCTGAAGAGAAACACAGCAAGTAGGTTCACAGGAACATTTTAAGAGAGACAAGATAACATTCACAGGTCCCTACTCACAGAATCACAGAATAGTTTGTATTGGAAGGGACCATAAAGATCATGTAGTTCTAGACCCCCTGCCATGAGCAGGACACCTTCTGCTAGACCAGGTTGCTCAAGCCCCTGCCTTTGAGCACTTCCAGACTTGGACCTCCTCTGGGCAGCCTGGTCCAGTGCCTCAGCACCCTCACCGTAAGGAATTTCTTCCCAATGTCTTGCCTCTTGAAGGTCCCTTCCAACCCAAACCAGTCTATGAATCTATGAACAGTGCAAGATGTTCTTCTCCCATGTTTCTAAAAGCCACAGGTATCTCAGTTGTGACCATGCACAGAACCACAGAGCTGTCAGGGCTAGAAGGGACCTCAAGGATCAGCCAACTCCACCCACCCCCTGCCATGGGCAGGGACACCTCACACCACATCAGCTTGCCCAGAGCCACATCCAGCCTGGCCTTAAACACCTCCAGGGATGAGTCTTCCAACACCTCCCTGGGCAACCTGTGCCAGTGTCTCACCACCCTCATGGGGAAGAACTTCTTACTCACATCCAATCTAAATCTCCTGTCCTCTAACTTGGACCCATTCCCCCCACTCCCATCAGCACCCAGCAGCATTCAGAAGGGAGTTCTGTGCTTTTAGTGCTTTTCCTGACACCAGTACTTTGCTTCCACCTGTAGGATGCTTAAAAGTGGTCTTTCATTGTGATGAGTCTGCTTGCTGCTTGGTACTGTTTTCTGTCACTTCCAAAGCTGATGCTGGGGGGTTTGTCTCTGTTTTTTTTCTTTCAGGGCATTGCAACAACATTCACTGCTTGGCAAAAGCTATCAACCAGATTGCTGCAGCTTTATTTACCATCCACAAGGGAAGCATTGAGGACCGTCTTAAAGAATTTTTGGCTGTATGTATAACTTCATTTCTAGAACTGACTCCTCCCACAGGAGAGGAACTCACAGCCCCTAACGCCTCTCAGTCTGGTTTTATGCATAATCAGGCTTGGGCAGTGAGTAAATTATGAGTGTGTTTGCCATTGGAGGTGTTAACTTCACAGCAGCAATCAGCTATCAACTCGAGTTGAAAGGGACCTTAAAGATCATCTAGTTCCACTAGACTGGCTTGGTCAAACCCTCATCCAGCCTGGATCTAAGCACTTCCTTGGATCAGGTGTCCACATCTTCTCTGGGCAACCCATTCCAGTGTCCCACCCCTCTCATAGTGAAGAACTTCTTCCTAATGTCTAATCTGGATTTGCAGCTTTCTTGTGATCCAGTCCAAAGATGTGATTAGCAAAATCAAGGAGGGGCCTAGAGGGGGTGAGCATGTCTGAAGGGACCTCAAGGATCACCCAGTTCCAACCCCTCTGCCACGGGCAAGGACACCTCACACCACATCAGCTTGCCCAGAGCCACATCCAGCCTGACCTTAGAAACCTCCAGAGATGAGGCTTCCACCACCTCCCTGGGCAACCTGTGCCAGTGTCTCACCACCCTCGTAGTAAAGAACTTCTTACTGTCTAATCTAAATCTACCTCATGAGTTTCAACAAGACCAAGTGCAAGGTCCTGCAGCTGGGTCAAGGCAATCTCAAGCACCAATCCAGGCTGGGCAGTGCCTGGCTGGAGAACAGCCCTGAGGAGAGAGACTTGGGGTGCTGGTGGATGAGAAGCTCAGCCTGAGCCAGCAGTGTGCACTTGCAACCTAGAGAGCAACCAGAGCCTGGGCTGCATCAGGAGAAGTGTGGCCAGCAGGGCAAGGGAGGGGATTCTGCCTCTCTACTCTGCTCTGGTGAGACCCCACCTGGAGTACTGCATCCAGTCCTGGAGCCCCTGGGACAAGAGGGATGTGGACATGCTGGAGTGTGTCCAGAACAGGGCTACAAGCGTGATCAGAGGGCTGGAGCTGCTCTGCTGTGAGGACAGGCTGAAAGAGTTGGGGCTGTTCAGTCTGGAGAAGAGAAGGCTCCCAGAAGACCTTCTTGCAGTCTTCCAGTATCTGAAGGGGGCTACAGAAAAGCTGGGGAGGAGCTTTATAGGCTATCAGGTAGTGACAGGACTGGGGGGAATGGAGCAAAGCTGGAGGTGGGGAGATTCAGATTGGAACTGAGGAGGAAGTTCTTCAGCGTGAGAGTGGTGAGAGTCTGGCATGAGTTGCCCAGGGAGGTGGTTGTGGCCCCATCCCTGGGGGTGTTTAAGGCCAGGCTGGATGAGGCTGTGGGCAGCCTGATCTAGTGTAGAGTATTCCAGGGGGGTTGGAACTGGATGATCCTTGTGGTCCCTTCCAACCCTGACTAATTGTATGACTCTACCCTGCTGTAGTTTAAAAGCATTGCTCCTTCTCCTGACACCACATACCTTCACAAAAAGTCCCTCTCCAGCTTTCTTGTAGGCTCCCTTCAGGAACTACAAGGCTGCTGTAAGGTCCCCCTGGAGCCTTCTCAACTCCAGGCTGAACGGCCCAAACTCCCACCACCTGTCTTGTAGAAGAGGTTCTCCAGCCCTCAGATAACCTTTGTAAGCCCTTCTCTGGACCCTCTCCAACAGAGCCATGTCCTTCTTACCCTGGGGGCTCCAGAGCTGGACTTGATACTCCAGGTGGGGTCTCATTACAATGGTGCAGAGGAACAGCATCACCTCACTCCACCCACAGGCCACACTTCTCTGGATGCAACCCAGGCTGTGGTTGGCCTCAGCAACAGCCATCTGTGTGGGATGCTGGAAAGTAACAGCAGCAAAAATGTGGACAAGTGTCCTAATTTCATTTTATCAGTCCAATCTTCGCTGCTTTAGTACACACACACACACACTTCCATGCTCTGGAAGAAGGAAATGTGTATCTTGACTTCATAGTCAAGATTCTACTAGCAGACTTTTCTTCCTCCATGGTGAGTTGGATTCTTGAGTTCATTTTACTTTTTCAAATAAGGTAAATCTAGAGTGGCCTTTGAGTTGTACCTTTTTGACATGTCTGCACTTCTTAAACACTAGCTTTCTGATATTGGGAATGTTCCAGGGCGGGGAGGTTGACCATGACCCAGCACTGTGGCCTTGTGGCCAAGGAGTGGATCAGAAGGGCTGTGGTTAGAAGGTCAAGAGATTCTTCTGCTCCTCTGCTCTGCCATGCTGAGGCCGCATCTGGAATATTGTGTCCAGTTCTGGGCCCCTCAGTTCAAGAAGGGCCTCAGGGAGCTGCTTGAGAGAGTCCAGCACAGAACCACAAAGATGCTGAAGGCAGTAGAAGATCTTCCTTAGGAGGAGAGCCTGAGGGAGCTGGGGCTGTGCTGCTGGGAGAGGAGGAGCCTGAGAGGTGACCTCAATTATGTTGGTAAAGATGTGCCAGGATGGGTGCCAGGATGAGTGTCCAGAGACTGGAGTGATGCCCAGTGCCAGGACAAGGGGCAATGGTGGAAGCTGAGGCATAGGAAGTTCCATGAAAACACGAGGAGGAATTTTTTCTCTGTGAGTGTGACAGAACCCTGGAACAGGCTGCCCAGGGGAGTTGTGGAGTCTCCCTCTCTGGAGATTCTTGAGACCTGCTTGGATATGTTCCTGTGTGATTTTCTGTAGGTGATCCTCCTCTGGCAGGGGGTTGGACTGGATGAGCTTTGGAGGTCCCTTCCAGCCCCTGACACTGTGATTCTGTGAATTTTTAGTAATTCAGAGTAGGCTGAAGATCAAAGCTTCTGAAATCCTCAGTGATCCTTTGGCAGCGTGGGGGGAAGGATGTGGAAAAAAGGAAAACCCTTAGGTGATGATGCTTCATTTTCAATTCATTTTGGTCTGCTGCCCAAGTAGAAATAGAATTCTTAAAGTGGCTTTTAATTAGCCAACACTTGAAGGGAAACTAAAGGCTAAAACAACAACTTTGATTTTTAAAAATTACTGCTGAATTTTAGTGATTCTCAATAATTTTTTTTCCTTGCTTTGGCCTTAAAACATGAAAAAACTACCTCTTCCCATTTTAGGTCTCTGAGACACATTTGAGGGTGGGATAATGGTTAACTAGAAGCCTCAGGAAGCTTTTCTTTTTCCTTAAAAGATGTTTCATTTCTGGAACTTTCTGGTTTACAAAGCGGAGTGGAAAGAAAAACAAACCAATGGCCTTTGGCCATTGCCCTTTGTCTCATGCAACTGGTGGCTGTAAAAGATGAAAGGGAAAGGACTGTGTCAAGTTGCATACATTTGACAAGTGAAGGAAACCAGTCTGGTTTCATGTGATAAAAAACTCTTTTGGAATGAGGTGAGCATTGCTTTTTTCACTGCTCACAGACTGGTTTCAGAACACTGCTTTTTCACTGCACGCAGCCCCTGGCTCGCCAGTTCAGGTGTTTTAATAATCTTTGTTTGCTACCATTCACAGCTTGCTTACTGTGAGTCTGAAAGAGAAAGCAGTGCACTGCAGAAGGAAATGGATTGCTGGGGTGATCTGCTTCCCCCTCAGAGTGAATTAAATATAGAAAAAAATTTAGGAGGTTATTTAATAGCGATGAGGATGTGCTGAGACCATTTCGAAGTATGTGAAGTCACTTTAGTACCTAATAGGTTAATGGTGAGAGGAATCTTTATTTAGATTTTGAAGTTAACATTATAAATGAAAATCCATTTCACAAAATCCCAGGATGTTAGAGGCTGGAAGGGACCTCTGGAGAGCTTCCAGCCCAACCCCTGCCAGAGCAGTACCAGAGAATCCAGCACGGGTCACACAGGAACACATCCAGACAGGGCTGCAAAGGCTCCAGAGGAGGAGACTCCACAACCTCTCTGGGCAGCCTGTGCCAGGGCTGTGCGACCCTCACAGTCAAGAAGTTATTGCCCATGTTGAAGTGGAACTTGCTGTGCTGCAGTTTCCATCCCTTGACCCTTGTCCTGTGCCAGGGCACAAGTGAGCAGAGGCTGTCCCTGTCCCTTCCTTCCCCCAGCCCTCAGCTATTGATAGACATTGCTCAGATCCCCTCTCAGCCTTCTCCTCTGCAGACTAAGCAGCCCCAGGGCTCTCAGCCTCTCCTCATCCAGCAGTGCTGCAGTCCCTTCAGCATCCTTGTAGCCCTACCTTGAACTCTCTCCAGCAGATCCCTGTCCCTCTTGAGCTGGAGAGCCCAGAACTGGATGCAGTATGCTAAACGTCATTTCTGCACATTGCTATTGCATAGTGTGGGAGCACAAATGGTAGGTTGTGTATCTGAAAGCTGGGAAGGGTCTTAGCCAACATGGATTCTGCCACTTTACTCTGGTGAGACCTCACCTGCAATACTGTGTTCAGTTCTGGTCCCCTCAACACAGGAAGGGCATGGACCTAATGAAACAGGTCCAGTGGAGGGCACAAAAATGCTCATGGGGTTGGAGCAGCTCTGCAGTGAGGACAGGCTGAGGGAACTGGGGATGTGCAACCTGGAAAAGAGAAGGTTCCAGGGACACCTAATAGTGACCTGCCAATATCTGAAGGGGCTACAAGAAGGTTTGCAAAGACCTGCAGGGACAGGACGAGGGCAATGGCTTCAAACTAGAGCAGAGCAGATTGAGATTGGATGTGAGGAACAAGTTCTGCACCAGGAGGGTGCTGGAACACTGCAGCAGGCTGCCCAGGTTGGTGGTTGAGGCTCCATCCTTGGAGATCTTCAATGTAAGGCTGGACAGGGCTGTGGGCAACCTGATCTGGTTGAAGCTGTCCCTGCTGAGTGCAGAGGGTGCTTGGACTGGATGAGCTTTGGAGGTCCCTTCCAAGCCTTCCATTCTCTCAGTCTATGGATTATTGATACATCTGCCAATTAAGTGTTCTGCTGTGTCCTGCCATCCTGAGCTTGTAAATGCCCAAGTACACATTAACAGATTTCTAGGATATCTTTTAAAACTCTTTGTAGGGTTGCCCACGGTCTGACAAAATATTATCTTCATTTACACTTAGAGTGACATTTCTACAATCAAAAATAGAAGTAAGAATTAGTAAGACTTAATTTGGTCTTTTTATTGCAAACTGGGCATAACTTTGAACAAAAAAAAAGGTCCAATCACTTATCACATTTTGTTTTGATAAGGTTTAAAGGTTAAACATGTTTTGGGGAGGGCAGAGAAAGTGAGATCTTAATCCTGTAGAAGTTCTCTCATCAGTTTCAGTAGACACTATGATGGTTTGTAATTGTTTTTGCAATAAATTAATTCACTTTTCATATTAAAGTAGCACATATTGATTATTAGGCAATGAAACTTAATAGGAAGTGTGCCCAGCAGGGCAAGGGAGGGGATTCTGCCCCTTTACTCTGCTCTTGTCAGACCCCATCTGCAGTACTGTGTGCAGTTCTGGAGCCCCCAGCACAGGAAGGACATGGAAGTGTTGGAGCGGGCCCAGAGGAGGCCATGAAGATGCTCAAAGGGCTGCAGCAGCTCTCCTGTGAGGACAGGCTGAGAGAGTTGGGGCTCTGCAGTCTGGAGAAGAGAAGGCTTCCAGGAGACCTTAGAGTAGCCTTCCAGTATCTGAAGGGGGCTACAGGAAGGCTGTGGAGGGACTATTGACAAGGTCTTGCAATGACAGGACAAGGGGCAATGGGTTTGTATTGGCAGAGGGGAGATTGAAACTGGATGTTAGGAGGAAGTTGTTTGCAGTGAGGGTCGTGAGACACTGGCACAGGTTGCCCAGGGAGGTTGTGGAGCACAGAAGCCCCCAATGTGATCAAAGCACCCAATATGATCTGTGCTTCTCAACCTCCCTGGAGGTGTTCAAGGCCAGGTTGGAGGAGGCCTTGAGTGAGCTGTACTAGTGGGAGGTGTCCCTGCCTGTGGCAGGGAGTTGGAACTAGATGATCCTTGAGGTCCTTTCGAACTTTACCATTCTGTGTTTCTGTGATTAACACTTAGCAATCAGCAAAAATGCCTCACTGGGACTGAAGCTCAGCATCGGTTTGTGTGTTCAGGATTCCTGATGCCGTAGATGTCTGTCGACCAGGCTATTGATTCCTTTAGGAAGGTTTTTTATGTGTGTGTAGCAAAACAGCAGGAGTTGATCTATCTAAAGTTTTATCCATTGCTTTGAAACAAACATTTTTCTGCAGCTTGCATCATCCAGCCTACTGAAGATTGGCCAGGAGACAGACAAAACTACCACAAGGAACAGAGAATCTGTTTATCTACTGCTAGACATGGTAAGCATCTGCCCGGTTTGTGTGGTGCTGGTTGCAGCAGGAGGCTGCATGGCAGACCACTCAGCAAGGGGGTTTGGGATGTCACTTTGTGTGACAGCTTAGCAGCCACTGGGAATGATTTTTAATTCAGACTAATTTATAATTTAATACCAGAAATTAGTGTTTTTCCCTTTGGGGATCCTCTCTGCACGGAACCTTTCCCTTTGGGCATCCTCTCTACATGGAGTTTCCCTTTGGGGATCCTCTCTGCATGGAGTTTCCCTTTGGGGATCCTCTCTACTCGGAGCTTCCCTTTGGGGATCCTCTCTGCTCCAAGCTTTCTGTTTGGGGATCCTCTATCTTTAGAAGTGGCTAGATCCATAAGAAAGCTACCTGAGAGGGTTTGAGATGAGGTGAGTCAATAAGCAATGTGTTTCCCTCCAGCCTTTCATACTTTTTCTCGCTCCACAGTCGACAAGCAGTGGTGTGGCGCAGGCCAGACAGAGCTCAGCAGCAGGCAGCAGAAGGTGTTTTGCACAACCTGTTTGTCTCTGGTGTTTTTCAGATCGTGCAGGAGTCTCCATTCCTGACAATGGATCTCTTGGAGTCTTGCTTCCCTTATGTCCTGCTGCGAAACGCCTACCACGCTGTCTACAAACAAAGCGTCACCTCCTCTGCCTGAGTAGCTGCTTGCAGGAGATGAGGCCTAGCACGCTGCTGTCTGTGGCCTCACTTTTAGCTGTAAACTGTGGGAGCTCTTTTACTTTCTGGCCTGATGAACAGTTTTGTGGATTATAAACTTTTTTTTTTTTTTTCTTTCCCATAAACTTGTATTTCTGATCAGTGGTTTCTTAATATGGTCGTACTACAATAGAAGCTTGGTTGGTTTTTCTTTCAGGTTGCACATTCATGGAAATTTTTTTCCCTCCTTATTTCACCTTTTTATTTTATTTTTATTTGATTTTTCTTTTTTTTAATTTTACTTTAGTTCTGTTTAAAAAAAGATAACTCCTCCTACCCTGTGTCGATCATGCCAAATGAGAGCTGCTTGGTTTTATTTCCCAGGAGGAAAACAAATAATGTATTTAGTGATTCTTTTAGCTGGTGTAGCTTTCATCTGTGTGTAAATTATTTCATATAGGGAGAGTTATAATCTTGTACCTATTGTTCTTTATTGAAAGCAAATATTGGATGTGCATTTCTGTGAAGTAATGACAGCATTTCTAGCTTTATTTTGAAACATTCACCCAACCCCCCTCCCCTACTATGACACTATCTAACATTAAAAAAAGAATATGCTATAGGACTTTGCTTTACCCTTCAGACAGAGACCCTCTCCCTCTGCTCTTAAACAACAGCAAGTGGTGGTGTTTGTATAAAGCATAGTGGACAATTCTTTTTGTTTTTTAAAAAACTAACTTCTGTGGTGCCCCTGCTGGCATTAACACTACCATTGTACCCTGCTGTATAATAAACCATTCTTACACATTTAGCACATGTTGATATACAAACGTTAAGCCCCTTAACCACTTTTTATATGTTTTAAAGTTTTTGGAGATCCAAGTGTACCTTCCATAACATACAATAAACACTAGACTGTATTACCTGTAGGTGAATTGTTTTTAATATAAATGTCACCCTAGGATTTGAAGCTTCAGACTGTGCTGTTGTGCGCTGCCTTCCGTCTCACGGCTCATTAAACATCGATCCTTGGAGCTTTTTCTTCTCCTATGTGAAGACTTCCCTTTAATTCTTCACCTCCTGCCTTCTGCGGTTAGTGAATCTTGTAAAAAAACAGTTGGAAGAAGGAATTAAAAACCATGTCAAAAGTGTCAGTTTAGTGCCATCATCCTTTAAATCTTAGTTTTACGTAAGGGAGAGAGAAAAGCGTTTCCCTAGCACGCAGCTGGGTTATTGTTGAAGGAAAAAAACTGGAAATTGTCACTAAGCAGGAGAGTTGCTAAAAGCTAATATCAGACATCACTGAGACAGGTGTAGAATTCACCTGTTCTTATCTGTGGAGCAGCTCTAAAGAAAGGGACTTAGGGGTGCTGGTGGATGAGCCAGCAGTGTGCACCTGCAGCCCAGAGAGCAACCAGAGCCTGGGCTGCATCCAGAGCAGTGTGGGCAGCAGGGCCAGGGAGGGGATTCTGCCCCTCTACATCGCTCTGCTGAGACCCCACCTGGAGCACTGTGCCCAGTGCTGGAGCCCCTGGGACAGGAAGGGTCTGGAGGTGCTGGAAGTTGTTCAGAGCAGGGCCACGAGGATCAGCAGAGCTGCTCTGCTGTGGGGACAGACTGAGAGTTAGGGCTGTGCAGTCTGGAGAAGAGAAAACTCTGAGGAGTCCTTCTTGTAGCCTTCCAGGATCTGAAGTGGGCTACAAGAGAGCTGGGGAGGGACTTGTTAGGGTGTTGGGGAGTGATAGGACTGGAGATTGAGATTGGATGTTAGGGAGAAGTTCTTCTGCATGGGGGTGGTGAGACAGTAGCACAGCTTGCCCAGGGAGGTGGTGACAGTCTCATCCCTGGAAATTTATAAGTCCTAGCTGGATGTGACTGTGGGCAACCTGATCTGCTGTGAGGTGTCCCTGCCCATGGTGGGAGGGGTTGGAACTGGATGGTCCTTGAGGTCCCTTCCAGCCCTGACAGATCTGTGATTCTGTGATATCAAGAGGACCTACAGGAAAGGCAGTGATAGTACTTTTGAATTTCTATTTATCTTCTGTGTCTCCAAAGATTGCTCTTGGTGTCTGTGTCACAGGTGTAACTTTGGGAGACACCACAGCTGACAACAGAAAAAGTCTTCTCCGCTTTATGACAGGGAAACAACATGAATGAAACCTGATGTCTCCACCCTAAGAGGGCCACAAAGGTGGTCCAGGGCTGGAACAGCTCTGCTGTGAGCACAGGCTGAGGGAGCTGGGGGTGTGCAGCATGGAAAGGAGAAGGCTCCAGGGGGACCTTAGAGTTGCCTGCCAGTGGCTGAAGGGAGCCTGCAGCAATGCTGCAGAGAACTTGTTAGAGGAGTGTCCACACACAGCACAAGGGGAAATGGACTGAAACTGAGGCAGAAAAGGTTTAGGTTGGATCTGAAGAAGAAATTCTCCACTCCAAGAGTGGCAAGGCTCTGGAATGGATTGTCCAGAGAGGCTGTGGATGGCCCTGCCTGGAGCTGTTTCATGCCAGATTGGATGTGACCTTGAGTGAGCGGTGCTAGCTGAGAGGTGTCCCTGCCATGGCAGGGCTTGGGTTGGATGATCTCTGAGGTCTGTTCCAGCCTAAGCCATTCAGGACTTTGGATTTTGGGCTCATGTAGAGTGGCACAAGAGCACTGAGCAAAGGCACTGAGGGACACTTGATGGTTTTGTTGGTCCCTGCTGCGAACAGCCACTTCACCTGGCCACCTCTTTCAGCACTGGAGAACAGCTCTGCCAGCCCTGCCAACAGTCCTGTGCTTCGTGCCTTTTGGCTTCCAGACTCAAAAGCACTGTGGAAAGCAGAGTGATCTGCCTTGTCTTTGTAAAGCTCCTCTATAGCCATGGGGCAAGTCCCCACGGCTCAGGAGTGAGGGGGACCAGGTCTTGGTGGTGGTGCCCAATGAGGCACTGCATTGCTGCACGGGCACTCGGCCCATGAGGATTTGTGCCATGGAGATCTTCCATTTAGGAGCTATTTGTAATGCCAACAGGAAAGGCCAAGCTGGAGAACAACCTGACTCAGTGCCCAGGGCTTCAAGTCGATTTCCTGTCACTTCCAAACCCGTTCTGCCTCTCCCTTAGCAGTGGAGTTGTGCCCAGGTGAGGGCATTGCACCTATACCATCTGAGTATCAGCTCTGTAATGGAAGTCCTTCTCTTGGTGCCCCTGCAAGCTGCTCCTCTGGGGCATCACTTCTGCCTTTCAGCCCTGCTCCTCTCTCTCCTGGCTCTTGCAGAAAGCCATGCCAGGCCATTGGG
>VWZE01011228.1:0-16625 GCA_013396675.1 Eubucco bourcierii
CCAACCTTACCATTCTATGATTCTATGATTTTTGTTTCTGGATTTCTCTGATACTGGCCTTCTAGAGTAAATTGGCATACTCACAGAGTAGTCCATAATAGTCACATAAGTGTGCGGTTCTGGAGCCCTCAGCACAGGAAGGACATGGAAGCATTGGAGTGCGTCCAGAGGAGGGCCACAAAGATGATCAGAGGGCTGGAGAAGCTCTGCTATGAGGACAGGATGAGAGAGTTTGGGCTCTTCAGCCTGGAGAAGAGAAGGCTTCAAGGGGACCTGATAGTAGCCTTCCAGTATGTGAAGGGGGCCTACAGAAAGGCTGGGGAGGGATTATTGACAAGGTCTTGCAATGACAGGACAAGGGGCAATGGGTTTAAAGTGGCAGAGGGGAGATTTAGACTGAATGTTAGGAGGAAGTTCTTTACAGTGAGGGTGGTGAGGCACCGGCACAGGTTGCCCAGGGAGGTTGTGGCTGCTCCCTCCCTGGAGGTGTTCAAGGCCAGATTGGAGGAGGCCTTGAGTAACCTGTACTAGTGTTAGGTGTCCCTACCTGTGGCAGGGGTTTGGAACTAGCTGATCCTTGAGGTCCCTTCCAACCTTACCATTCTATGATAATGCAAAGAGATGATGTTAAATCTTCCAGGATTTTACTTTCTGAACAAAATCAGAAACAATATGCCTTGATGAGATAGTATTTTTCATGTCTTCCTTTAGCTGAATGGCACATCTACCAGCCTCGCCTGCTAATAGCCAAAGGCATAAAAATTCCATGAGTACAGATGCTTAAGAAACTACCTTAAATCTCATTCTGATAATAGTATTTTGAATATAAGAAGGTATTATATAGCTGTAACATGATCTCAGTGACACCATAAATTTTAGAGATTATGCCCCCATGTTCCCTGCATTTTCTTTAGTCAAGATGAAGACATGAGAAACTTAGCAATATTATTTCAGTTGAAGCCAAGCATGTGCTTCCTGTGTTTGTGGTAATATAATTAGTCTCCAGCAGAAATATTTTAATTTATTTAATATTTATGGATAATTCGGAATTGTTTTTATTTACTGTCTCAATATTTTATAGTTAAAATAAAGCAGTGTATATTAAAGATATATTGAGAAGTATTTTCAAAATGTGGATTCTTGAAAATCATTTAGCAAGTTCCTGGAGAAAATGTCAAGATGTAGAAACTAAAGAACAGTGACAGGTGGAAAACTAAAGAAGACTATGCTGGTTTGAGGCTAATTGGAATATTTTAATGGAGAAAATGATACTATAGGCTGTGAAAGGGAAACAATGGTGATGTCTACTTCACTCGTAGGCTTGCTGAGATGTTTAAGAATAAGTACTCAAAACATAGATAAGGCAGTCTCTCAGGTGGTCTAGCTTCCGGTTTTTCCTCCTCTCTGCTGAGTAACCTCACTAACCACAACCTCCCTGACCAATCCTCCAAACTCAACTTTCATGTAAGGCAAACCTTGGGATAAGGTATAGGGGTGGGGGAGAAGGTGGAAGGGTGGTTGGAATCCCCTCCTGGGGTCTCTGATTTCTGGGAGGGGTGTTGTGTTTCTGTATTCCCTTTAACTTGTATATTTCTGTAACTATTCCTGTCTATAGTGTATGTATCTGCTTGTACATTGTGCTGAGCTGTAAATAGAGCTTCAGTCCTTAACTTCCAGCCAGCTGCGTTCTAGTCTGGGTGATTTTACAAATTGGGGTGTGTGTGTAACTCCCAAACCACCACAAAGACTTAGACTACAGTTTAAAGGAAAGATGTCACTGCCCATGGCAGAGGGCGGGGGTTGGGATTGGGGGGGCGGTGTGTATGTGTGTTGAAATTAGGCGATCTTTAAGGTCTCTTCCAACCTAAATCATTCTGTGAACCTACAAAATCAGTCACAGTTGTTACATGTTGCTGCTGGAAAGCACTGCATGTGACAAAGAAAGAGCACACATGAAAGTAAAGAAACGAAAACATGTTTTTTTCCTGGAAGTATGTTGAAAAGAGTGGTTCAAAGACCAAAACATTTTAGCTAACTACCCACACTAAAATTAGATGCCTATTCCCAAATCAGAGTTTGGTCTTTAGACAGGTTCAGAACATTTAGTAGTAATGGATATTATATACTCACGTAACAGAGGTATATTCTATCAATAGAGAGCAATACATAATTCAGAGATTCTTGTTGCTGAGGTGAAATGTCCAGATTAACATCTCAGGGCATCCCAGACCTTGCACATGTAGCAGCAATGTGCTGGTAAGAGTCCCAAACCAGCAAACTGGGGAGTTCACCAGCTGAGATGATTATATAACTCCTGCCCCATCAATGTTTTTCTCAATTAGGGATGGTTTATGCTTTTGCAGCTGAATCAAGTTAGACTCAGAGACGTGTGAGGTCCAGTTCTGAGGGCAGTTGCTGCACTCCCTGTCTCCCATTGCCTTGCAGCTGTTGTCACGCTGGTGAACAGTGCAATGGGAGATTGAATGTGCTTCCATGTTTGATACTAGGCTATAAGCATGTCTATTTCATGGCAGGGCAAGCAGTGCTATGCTTTATGCTCCTTTTGAGCTTAACCTGCCATCCTTCTCTTACACATAGATATATAAGGCTTCCTGAAAATGAGACAGAAGCTCATAAAAATAGATCACTTGTAGATCTGCTTTAGCACTCTTGCAGAAATATGAAATTATACTCATGCCTTGGCTTGTGAATTCAGAAGAAATGCAGTTGATATTCCTTGGGAGGTACAAAATCCTGGCATAACTGGATCACTTTAAAATTTAATGTCTTTTCCATGTACTTTTTCTTCTTTCCCCATAATTAGTAATTATTTGAACATGGTTCTGTTCAGAGTCTGATGTTCTTGTAAAGTTGATGAGGCTGTTGAAAACATCAAAACAAAAACAAGAAAGAAAAAAAGAAGAAATCTCATATTACTTTATTTCCTCATCTGCAGTGCTATGTGTCCACTAATCCATTGATATTTAGCTTGTTTCTACTTCATATGCAACCTCTATATCTTAGATAACACCAGGAAATTTGGAAATTTATTCTGGTGGGGGAGTTAGTATATGCTTCTGATTTATTTATTTTTTTTTTAACTAGGGAGTGTGGTTTACATATGAAGAGTGGAAAATGCCAGAGCATTAAAAACACAGTGGGACCAAATTTAAAGCTGATAGTTTCCATAAAATATTTAGATACATTTCAAAAATGCATTATCTGCTGATGAAAGAGCTGTTTTGTTTTCTTTTTTGTTATGTCATAGCAGGATCCTGAAATCCGTATTCAAGCATGACTCTCATTGAAATGTAGGAAAATTTTTTCTCAGTCAAAGAAGTGGGATTGAGACCTAGGGATTTTTCTGTAAGGCCCCACAACCTAATTCATACTTGATTTAAATCAGGCCAGCAGAACTGAAGTCAATAAAACACGACTGATTTATGTTAGCTCTTATTTATTGCTATAGCACCCATGCTTACTTCTATGCCCCCTTTGTAATCATTCACCATTCATTAGGTGCACATAGGGAAGCTGTCATGGAGCACTAGCTCACTGCTCTTTGTTAAACTCTGAATATTAGGTTTCCTTCATTCATAAAGTAAGACCATGATCTTCATGAGAGGGTGGAAATAAGGATGAAATAAGGATGAAAGAGAAAAATCAAGACTGAAACACAGAGACAATTTCAGCTCATGTGAGCATTACCATTTGTGTCGCTTTGAGCTGTGGCATTCAGGGAATTTTAAAATTGCCTCTTTATGGTTTACCTTTGGTTCTATTTAATAATGTGAAACCTCCTAGTGTCCTTCCTAGGCAGATTCTGTGACATTCTCACTGAACTGCTTTAATTTTTTTTGCTTCTGTTCCACAAAGACACTCAAAACTTATTTACATCAAAATTCCCTATCCATTATTTATGCAAACCAATGAATTACTTCATTGTCTGAAGGCAGAATGAGGGTCATGCATGTGTTGTGTCCAAATGAGTGATGTGCTGCAGGTCAGGGAGACAACTGTGAAGTCCATCCCCCGACTACCCTTTGGTTCAATTCTCAGAGGGGTTTGGCATCCCCAGAGCAGATTAATTTTGGAAGAACCTCAACTGACTGCTCTATGCCACAAGTCCACACAATCCAAGAAGCCCCACTGCCTCTGCATGGTTCTCAGTACACGCTTAATACTTTTTGCTTCCATAAACCTTCAAAGTACAAATCCTAGAGGCATTTACACCCAAAGAAAAGATTATATCTCATCTAGAGTAAAACCTCCCAAGGCATGTATAATATACATGTATAAAAATACATATATGACAATACTGCATGAATTATTTTGATCAACTGACCCACTCAACCTGAATTACTGGTAATACAGGAGGAGCCACTCTCACATAAACTTTTAGGTTCCTACTCCAGAATCTCCAGTGAAACTCAAACTTAACTTATAATGGCCCTGCTAACACCATAAAACCACCACATCAAAATCACTCCTGACCTACACTCCTTGTGGGAATTCCTACCTATCTGGGCTGCTGCCTTCTTTAACTTTGCCTTAGTGGTTTCCAACAGTACCCAGATCTAAGTTTAATACATTGATCATTTATCCTTTACTCTGGCTTCGGCTAATTTTGAAGGAACAAGAAATAGTAAAAATATAGTGCTGATTTTAATCTTCCTTATCTTTTTTTTTTTTAATTATTTTCCTTTAAGACACACTATCAAAACTTCATTCAAAACAAGACCTTTTCTTCTATGCTGCTACTGCAGAAAGAATTCCTCTCAACTATGCACCACACTTTCTGTAATTTACTTTCTTATTTGCTACTTTAAATTAAGAGATCACCACCCAAAAAGAAATTCTAGGACACTTCCAACCTGAAAATAGTCTTATTTACCTGATAGAGTATTCTATCACAATGGCTGAAGCACAAAGCCTTTGGTCTAAGTTCATGAAGTATAACTTGTCTTCTCAAAATTGCTTTTTGTTCTGTGCTACCCTGCTTTTACACAAGTAGGTCACAATGAAAGATGGACAAATTGATTGTAAATACATGAGTCACTAGGACTGTGAGAAGGATGATTATTCATTTAACTGCTATAAACCAAGGGGAGGACAGTGGAAGACTGAACTTAAAGAGGATCTCCCCCTTTTTAGTCCATCTAGTTGTAGCTGAATCAACTAGCTGAATCAACTGAATCCTCTAGGTGTGTTTCAGTGCATGGGGGTTGACTCTAGTTAATTAAATCAGCATAAGGATGACATAATCCGTCATTTTGCCTAGCAGCAATTACCCACTGAAGTTTTGGATATGATAGAAATTCCACTGAAGTTGACTTGTTTTCATTGCCTTTATTATTGGTTTCATTTTGGTTTGAATTTGGTTTGAATTAAAGATTTCTTTACTGCCTCGAGGTATTATTGAGCCAAGATGTCATACAGATGCTTTAAAATTTAAGAAACTTAAAAGAATATCATCTGTGCACAACGGAGAGGGGTTGTTCTCTGTTCTTATTCAGATACATATCTATTTTTTACCAAAAAATCACTTGAAAATAGTTTGCTTAATTAATGTTTGAGTCAAGGAATGCAATATATTAAGATAGGTTGATTCAAATTTGTTGATTTCATTGAATATCCATATTTGTAATACACTAGGATAAACATATACATCTAAAGTTATGTTCTCTCCAACATATGTATTAAATTGCTGGTGTTTTTTTAATTATTCTGTATCCCCTGTAAATGTGAAAACTTTACAGCTGTTCTGGATCCCTCAGCATAGGAGGGACATGGAAGTGTTGGAGTGGGTCCAGAGGAGGGCCACGAGGATGATCAGAGGGCTGGAGCAGCTCTCCTATGAGGACAGGTTGAGAGAGTTGGGACTCTTCAGCCTGGAGAAGAGAAGGCTTCCAGGAGACCTGATAGTAGCCTTCCAGTATGTGAAGGGGGCCTACAGGAAGGCTGGGGAGGGATTATTTACAAGGTCTTGCAATGACAGGACAAGGGGCAATGGGCTTAAACTGGCAGAGGGGAGATTTAGACTGGATGTTAGGAGGAAGTTCTTTCTGGTGAGGGTGGTGAGGCACTGGCACAGGTTGCCCAGGGAGGTTGTGGCTGCTCCCTCCCTGGAGGTGTTCAAGGCCAGATTGGAGGAGACCTTGAGTAACCTGTACTAGTGTTAAGTGTCCCTGCCTATGGCAGGAGGTTGGAACTAGCTGATCCTTGAGGTCTCTTCCAACCTTACCATTCTATGATTATAATCAACTTAGATGCAGACACTTCTGGCTGAAATGTTGTAATTTCCTCCTTTTTTATTGAAATTGAAAGACATGTCATCTTAATTTGAAGATCAAATCCCTGAACTCCCTCTCCGAGTACCTTCATATGTTTTGAGACTGCTTCTATTAATGTTTTCCCCAGAAATGGTCTGAATAAAGAAAAACCATCAAAATGTGGAAGTTAAATGAAGCCACTCGTCCAACTGTCTAAATGGGCTTCATATTTTCAATCACAGGTAATCCATATTTACCAACCTGCATTTTCTAAGATGCTTCATATGCACAGATTTCACTGAAGCAAACAGAACATGTTGCACATCATTTAAGTGACACTGTCAAATGAATTTTTCTGTGCATGTCCCTATATTAATCCAGTAATTGTTCTTCAAGGCTAGAAGCTAGAAGTTCTGCTGCCATGTGTTATCTGCAGGGAACAACACTGAAGCTGGATTTGGTAGTCGGTATTTGATTCATTCACAGGAGAAGCCTTCTTTGGAACACAGAAGCACATATACTCTACAGTCATGATGGAACTGCTATGTTTCCTTTACTGCACAGAGCTGTCACCTTTGCTGAATCACTCCCTGTGATTGGACTCCCTTCATTAAAAAGCCAGGTAGCTATCACTCATTTCTTTGCAGTTTAGGTTACATTTTTATTCTTCTCTAATCACCTTAGCTCTGCTAGATCTCTCTCAAATTCCTTAAAATACCTCTTAGAATTCATAAAGCAAATCAATGTGCATGGCAAGGAAATGATTTCAACACTCTTGTCCTTGCTAAGCATGGCAGAGAATACGTTTGTCATGCTAAACAGACTGTATAATCATGAATACTTAATGCAGAAAGTTCTGAAAAGACATGTGGACAACGGCTTGCACTTGAACAGAGGGAATGAGAGGACTAATGCTACTGCAGAAAGGAGTCAGTCCACAGAAGAGACAGATGTGTCAAAGCGAGACACCTATACATCAATGTATTTATGAGCATTTGTCTGCAATGAGGAACATCAGCTGTGGAAAAAGGGACTGCTCCTGAAAAGCCACAACAGGTGGGCTGCCTACACAGATCAAATTCACTGAAAACAGGGTGGAAAAAGTCAGTGGATGTCACTTCTCTGCAGAAATCCAGCTGAGGGAGTAGAGTGCTCCATCTGGCACAAAAGTAGTCAGACCTACAGAATAGGAAGTTTGACTCTGTTCACTTGGGAGAAGCTGAGACATACATCTAAATATGAAAAGCCTTCAATGAGAAAAATGAAATTTAATTTCTCACTTAATTTTCCCATTTGTTTTTCTTTCTTTCTTTTTCTCGTGGGTGTGATTTTCTTCGTCATTACTGGCTATTCTGAAAGCAGTGAAATATCTAGAGCCTTTCAGTTTCACCCCTAAGGGTCATGCCATCTCAAAAGGCACTTTGTTATCATAATATGTAACTTTATCATTTCCTTAGCCCTAATTGTGATATACATCTTATTTATTTTATTAACCCTCTTTTGTTAAATTTTCTTGGATATGCCTGAAATGACCTAAACACTTCCATTTGTCATTTTGTTATTGTACTCTGCAGCAGAATAAGAACTGGGGAACATCACATCTTTTCTTACAACATCCACGTTTGCAAAGGTTCCCCTTTCTTTTCAGTGTAGTTGGTTTGGTAATTTGCCAGTTTCTGATGGGAGAAGCTATGTTATTTTTATCTGTCTTTTTTGGATTAACCATAAATTTGGAAGGGACCTCCAAAGGTCACCTAGTCCAAACCCCCTGCAATGAATGTGGACATTTTCCATTAGATCAGGCTACCCGGAGTACTGTTGAGCCTGACCTTGAATATCTCCAGGGGTGGAGCCTCAACTACCTCTCTGGGCAACCGGTTCCAGTGTTCCAGCACCCTTGTGGTAAGGAACTTCTTCCTAACAGCCAATCTAAATCTGCTCTTCTTTAATTTTGGACTATTGCCACTCATCCTATCACTCTAGGCCTTTGTAAACAGTTCATCTGCAGTCTTCTTGTTGGTCCCCTTCAGGTACTGGAAGGCTGCTATTAGATCTCCCTGGATCCTTCTCTTCTCCAGGCTGAACAAGCCCAGCTCCCTCAACCTGTCCTCGTAGCAGAGGTGTTCCAGCCCACTGATCATTTTTGTGCACCCCCTGTGGACCTGCTCCATGCCCTTTTGGTGTTAAGGGTGCCAGAGTTGGACACAGTACACCAGGTGAGATCTTACCAGAGCAAAGTGGCAGAATCACCTCTCTCAACTTGCTAACCACACTTTGTTTGATGCAACCTAGGATGCTATGAGCCTTCCGGACTCTGTTGGCTCATGCAAGCGAACACTGTTGGCTCATGTCCAGCTTCTCATGCACCAGAACTCCCAAATGCTTTTTTGCAGAGCTGGATTTATCATCTCCTCCCCCAGACTGTACTGGTAATGAGCATTGTTCAGGCCCAGGTGCAGGACCCTGGGCCTGAACCTCATAAGGTTCACCTCTCTGTGCTCTTTGTCCCTTGAATTTCAGCTGAAGTGAGAAGGTTGAACAAAGTTAAGACTTGGAGAAACTACCACATGTAATTCTGATTGCTGACTAGTATTAAGAGAGAGAATTGTGGAAATAGAGAAGTATTGATGCTTACATTTGAACCTTTCTCCATCATGCCTCAAAGAGCTTATATTTTTTGCTTGAATTGATATCAGAAGGCATATAGTAATTAACAGTATTTAGAAGTTAAACTGAAGATATTGCATGGATTTGGTTGAGTTAAAGTTAACGGTTTTCCAAGATTATTGTTTTCTTAATTAAAGATAATTTCAACTGCTGAGTGAGCTAGGACAACTAAATAAAATCTTTTTACGTAGCAGCTCTTTGTTTTTAAAACCCCCTCCATTAATCTTCAGAGGTAAGGAATAATTATATAATAGTGACTTGTGGGAGTTTTCCCTAACATGGGCCAGGACAGGTTCTAATAAGGTGGTTGTTTTCATAGCAAGGTGCTGGGCTCTTTCCTGATTGACTAGATGAAATTGAGATGTGTCTGGTGTGAGTGTTAGCTACTGTATTATCTCCATCCAACTGAACCTTCCGCATCTCAGTGCTGCTGGAGTCAGATAGGAGACTGGGATGTTCCTCGCCTGTTCACAACATGTACCTTATCATGTGTGCCCCTGCCAAGGCCAGACAGTTTCCCACATCTTGGCATAAGGGGGCTTCAGCCCTCACTTGTTGCTTGTGACAAGCCACCATCCACCTTCCATCTGGGTCTGTGTAACACAGAAGTACCCCGGCTTCTTGTTCTCAGATGTTCTCCCAGATGTGTACATCGCAACTGCAAGTTTTGATCCTTAGTACATCTGCAGTTTTGACCTCTTTGCCTGTGTTGTTAAACTACAGGGCTGATCTTGGACTTGTAAGAAATACCTAACTGTGCTTCGTTTAATTTAGTTTGGATTTTTACTACCTGGCAAGCTGGTTGTATTAAGAATGGAAGCAGAGGAGATTATTAGAGCAAAGAATGCCTTCAGCTACCCCGGAGTGAAGTCAGAAGCTCTTCTATGAAGCAAGTGTGAGGGTTACATTTAAAAATCAAGAAGACAACCCTGAAAAGACTAGGTTAGTTTTGATGTGTTATTCCTTCCTTTACCCATTACACAAGCAGCAGATGGTTCATCGTGTTATATTTTATTGACCTACAGGAAGTGATAGAAGAGGTGTTTTTGTCACTCCTACTACATGCTACAAAACCTATAAAAGTTGCTTTCAGCTTTTCCCTAATGACTTTAAATTGAGTGTCTTGTTTAAAGAGGAGAGGAAAAGAGTGAAAACATCAGTGAAAGGAGCTTTTGTAAATATATTATCTGAATCCCCTGGGCTTATTAGGTAGGATAGTTTCGTAGAGGGCAAGATCCATACGGAAATACTTGAGGTAATTTCGTACAGTGTTGTTACATACTTGTAATTCTTTGGCTACACAGATGATTTCCTATCTGACCAGACTAAGTAAAATGGGTGAGTCACCCATTAAGAAGATTAAATGCTTCTGGCTAGAAGAAAGCATAGGCTGAGCTTTCATGTGTGGCTTTGAGTCGAGTTAGTACGATAAAAGAAATATGACAAGCAATCTAATTTTAATTTCTGACATGCTTAGATAACAGAAGAATTTGGCACTGTTCTATTTTTAAAACTTGAAACAAAAATGGCTTACAAAGGAACATTTGGGGTAGATCAAGTTTAGAATATAAACTAGATGCCTAAAAGCAACCTCTGTAACTTTTCTGTGTGTTGTTCTCCAGAAATGAATGTAGGCTAGGGTTGTCAGTCTCTTTAATGTTTTATAGCCTCAGAAAGTTAAGTTGAAAATGTGAACTTTGACAAAATTGTAACTTTAGGCCACAGGAAATCCACTTTTAAAAAGTTATACAGGGAGGTGGCTCAAGCTGAGTTAGGTTTGGACAAATGGAAACTGGAAAATACGGCTGCAATTCCTGTAAGTGGATACAAAGCTAATCAGGTACAAAAGTGGTTTCACTGAGTAAAACCTACAGACTGGTCATAAAGCTGGAAGGAATTTACAGACGTTGAGTGTTCATTTCAATCAGCAGGCACAAGTAACATTTATATGTGAAGGAGGGAGTGGGAAGGTGGAAAAATAAAGTCTAACAACCAGTAACAATCGTATTTCAGACCCAACTTGGATCTGTTTGACCATAGTAAACCTTCAACTGGAAGTATGTGAAGAAGGCATGTAGGTGTGGCTCTAGCTTACAAATTGCTTGACAGACTACATCCCTAAGGAAAATTTTCAAAAACAAAGAACTCTGAGGTATTTAATGTCTCTGGAGTGGATTTTGAGAGTCTCCTATCAAATTTTTATCCAACTTTACCTCTGTGTTTTCCTTGAAAGGTCACCACAGCTTACTACTAATGACGACTTGTGTTTTTTTAATCTATTAAACAAGCTACCATTTTGAAAAAAGATATCAGACTTCCACAACCCAGAGAAGGCAAAGTTAATATTGAAAGGCTTTTTGAATAATAGTTGGTCCTTGGGGCAAGATGCTTTAAGAGCAGGCAAACAAAGTTCAAGGCCAAAGCAACTATGGACCTCTCAGAGGCTCATGTCTCTGCCTGTCATTTATCCTGTAAAGTGGCACAGTAGTTGCTTCATAAAAATAACACTCAGCAAATTTCAGTTGACACTCAGCATATTTTTCAACTGGGACATTTCCTGTCAGCTGTATAACAACTTTCATTGACTGAGAAGGGAAGACCAGAACAACCAAAGACGAGACAAGAAAAAAAACCAAACAATAATTGCCTAGGGTAATGCCCAGATCTTGAGAGTGGAACAACTCTTTTTAAACATTATTTCTACTTACTTTTGAGTTGCTGAAGAAATGAAGGCTACAAATGAATACTAACAGCAATAAATTGAGGATTGAATGCGTTAGAGCTACTTTACTAAAGCAGCTTGGTGTTGACATCTACCTCTAGTTTCACTCAACAAGGTTTGGTCTCCTAAATGCAAAATCTTCTTTTTTTTTTTTTTTATTTTTGCAAACTGATCTAAGTCACACAACTTGATTTTTCTCTAGCAAATCTAGATGGTCTAGCACAAAAGCAGTGTATAATGCATCCTCAGAGCTTGTTGCAGACATGGGCTGGGGACAGAATGAAGCTGTTCTTTACTGTTCCAGTATCTTTGGGCTACCCTTCAAGTTCTTTCTTGATGGGTTCAGCAAGGGAATTAGGGGTTTGTATTCCAAAATATAAGTAACAACAAGAGGAATACTATACCTTTGTTTGCTGTTCTTGACCTGTCCCACCACTGGGACTCCGACAACATGATGCTGCTATTCATCATGGTAGATTTATCTCTGAAGCCCATTGCATCTCTTTAAAAGAGAAAATCCATTCATTCCAACAGGATCAGTTTGTGGTGCTCCCATCTATTCCAGCAAGTGGTAAATCTGCTGGTGGAGGGTGATGACAGGCCTGATTTTTCCTCTACCCATTCCCTGTGATAAAAACAGAAGAAAATGATTGCTGTACTACTTTTACAGGCTGACTCTGTTCTCTCTTCAGACTTAACAGTAGACTAAAAAAATCTGAAAATTGAGGGGTTACTTCCGTAATTTTTTACTGTCCATTCTAGTTCATCTCTTCTAAGTCATGACACAAATAGAGACTTAGATCACGTTTCAGAGGTGATATAAAACAACAGTAAACTGTAGAGTTGGTCCAAATGACTGAACAAACTGACAGAACTTTGGTCATTGGAGACTAGATTACAGTTTCTTGGAGAAGGTGGCAGGATTACCCATGTAGGAAACCCAGGCTACTTGGGATATATCTTTTCTTATGCTGCAGTCACATCTTAGTGTCCTCAAAACAGGCACCTAACCCTTGTCCCATCTTCTTTGGTCATAGCAATGGGGGCTATTGCTCAGTCCATTAGCATCTGAACACTAATGTATTGTGGTCTGCAAGTCATTCCGAGGCTAACTGAAGTCAATTCAAGAAGGAAGATGTTCTGGCTTGGGAAGTGTCTGCAATGTGCTTGGACTTGAAATGCTGTAGTAGGGAGAAAACTAACTAGAATTTTCTCACTGAAAGTCAGAAAGGAGGAGTAAATCATGAAAAATAGCAGAGTGGTTGCTGTAAGATGTGCTTTATCTTAATCTTTGAGAAAAGCCCTGCAGAGTTGTGAGTATGTCGAGTTCAAACCAGCTGCCTGGTTGGTTTGGTGATTCTTTTTTTTTAAATTCTGGGCTTAACTGCAAAACCACGAGAAATCTCCTTGCATTTCTGAGCAGTAACTTGGGGCCTGAGAGCACAGGACCTGACTGGCACAAAGCTCACTTCAAGCTACACTACCTTGTTTGCCGTCTTAAGCAACCACCTTAGTCACTGAGTGACTGCTTGGGGGACACTTTATGGTGATGTACTATGCAAGCTTTGCTTTGAACAACTCATGTACACCATGAAACATATCTGCAGTGCCCAAGTACTTTTCCTACTTTGTAAGTGCGTAGTCATCTTGAAAGCATATTTTGTGTTTGAGAATTGATTATGCACATGAATTGTTTGGTAAATGTTTTCTGAATAGTGAACAAAAGGCTGAGAAACCCACTGTTCACTGACAGTACACAGTAAAAATAGAATTCATCAGCTACATTATTTATTATAAATTGATCAGCTGCCTCTAATACACTTTCTTTCCTTCTCCTGAGAAAAGATCAGTGAATATATTCTTCGGTATACTTCTATACTTCTTCTCTCAGTGAATGGCTTTTACATTTGAAAATTATAATCTGCTTCTTTATAAAAAGAGTTTATTCTGTTATGTCAACTTCTTATTATTATCCTCTGGCTTTATTATAACCTTTTTTTTTTTTTTTTTTTTTTTTTTTTTTTCCTCACCTCTGGAGAGTAGAATAGTATTTCCAAATTCCAAAGCTACAACTCATTACCCTAGGAGCATCTCACAGCCAGTGCTCTGCAAGGGGAAGCATTGAAGGGGATTCACACTGCTGTTGGAAAAGAGCAGACAGGAAAACTGTCAACATTGTTATTTTAAACAGCTGAGTCTTCTCTTTGATAAAGTTAATAGACCTGTGCTGGACTGACTGCAGTGAAAAGATGCAGTTTTACACCACCCTTCTGCTACTGTTCGAAAATGTTCACCTCTCTTCTGAATTCATTCTTCCCAGAGCCATGAGGGCTGGGGAAATGGAGAATAGGGCACCCTGAAGGGTGTTAAAAATAGCTCACTTCTGAGTGCTGCAGGATCAATGACAATGAGCTGTGTCTCCACCCAGTCTACAGAAGAACTCAGAGTCCATGCTGGATGCAGATGAGAGCTCAGATAATTCAGGATTATCTACTCTGTTATACCCACCTTGCTTGTAACTCCGTTCACAACAGCAAAAGCTAAACTTCAAAATAAGCTGCTTCTTTAAACATAGCAGAGTAATTCTGTGCTTTTTTCTCTGAGTACCCTTAGGGATTCTCTTTTTCCTCCCCTGCTTCTTAAACCATTACCTGTGGGGTATTTAACATTGCTTGTGGCATGGTCACTTCACCACCGTGCTGCTGAGGCTAGCACAGGCTGACTCAGCCTTGCAGGAATAGTGACAGCTCTGCATGACAAGGCCCTGTGGCTCCATTCCTTGCTGTGTACCTGCCTCAACCTACCAAACATGTTTTCAGAGCCCCTTTCTGCAAGCCAAAGGGCCTGTAGGATCAGTACTTATGTTATTTGCCAGGTGGCACTTGAAGGAGTGCATACAGAAATATTGCACATTAATTCCAGACTGCTAGAGCCAAGCTCATCTCTTGTCCTTCCTGTGGAAATGAAGACAAGGCAGGCATCTTTACTTGGGTATCTGGAAATGACAGACCAAACCTGGCTTTAAAAAGGTTTTAACACTGCTCTTCTATGCTCACCTTCCCACTCAGGTACTTGAGGTGGTTGCCATTTTGAGGCATTTGAATGAAAGCAATGTTGTGTTTATTCTTTGGGTGTTTTCTCCCAGGGTTTTTTTTTTGTGTGTGTGTGCGTGTGCATCTTTATCAACTAGATATTTGAAATGTTTTATCTTGTGGTGCTTTGGCATTTTATGTTTTTGTCTCAGCAAACCCTGAGAATAGCATAGGCACAAACACACACATTATCTACTTTGACATGGTGTGCAGTAAGTGATATCTATTCTTCCTCATTGGTTATTTTTATCTTCTTGCCCATTTTCCTCCTCTGTTGCTACTCTGCAGTTTTTCTAACCCTTTTCCATTTCTGTAGCAAAAATGAAACTCAAGTGAAGAAAGCTTTTTGTCCTTTTCAAAACTGATACTGTCAGAGGTATTAAAATGAGAGATAAAACAAAGCAACAACAACAAAAAGTATCAATTATTCTATTAGGTTCAGTGAGAGTTTTAAGGTTTAGGGTTTTTTTGGGCTTAGATGTGTATTGAAAAAAATGTGTTTCCGTGAAAGATGTAACTTGAACAGCAGCATCACTTGGATGGTTAACAGGGAAACAGTTTTGGTAGTTGGGTGAATTACACAATGATGATCAGGCATAGTTTTGGCTTATTGGCTAATAGCTGCTCCTGCAAATTATCACACTTTACTAATATTCAATAGGTGGTACAAATGCAGTTTTGAGATTAAAGGTTACCAAGAACTGGAAACAACCAGAAGATTGAGTTTCTCATTTTTCAGAGCCTGGCTTTTTAGGTAGCATACTTGCAATTTCTCTTGACTTGCTAGATAAGAGATGTTTTGTTTGCAGAGGCATTCAGTGGCTGAAGGTCTAAGACACTCTGCAGTTCACCTTAGTGGGCAGTATTTTATCTCTAACAACTTTTGACTACTTGTGAAAACAAAGGGTTATGTTCATGGTAAAACTGGAGACATTTGCCTTTGCAGGAAATGAGAAGATTGCTAAGGAATATTTAGCTTTTCTAAAAGCAAGGTGGTACTACAGGATGAACAGAAGCTCATAACAGGTGTTTTTTTTTTCCTTAAACCTACTACCCCAGATTACAGATTCAGACACCTGGCTCAGTCTCCTTCTCATTATAAACCCTGTTAGGCGACGCAACACAGAATTTTATTTTCTTGGGAAATTTTATTTTCTTGGGCTTGAGAAATTCATGAGTGGTTATTGATGCTTATTTATATTAGGATGTAAGCATTATAGCAAGTGTGATTTTACTGCAACTTGTTTCAACAACAAAGTAAAAGTATATAATCTAAATGTAAACCTGTCCATGAATAACAAATAAAAAGGAGACAATGAATAGCTAGTAAGTTAACAGTCTTACTGAATGTGAAATATTGGGGGGGGGAAGTGTGATAAATGCATACAGAAGGAGAAATAGAAGAAAATACATTTAATTTGAAACAACAGCTACAAAGGATGAGACAATTGTACTCTAAACTTCCATTTTGTCAGAACATAATATAAACAGCTCTCTAGATTCTAAAGGAAAGTCTTTCACACTTTTCTGCAACTTTTAAAACAATAAAAACCTAAGAATGAAACAGATTTCTCCTGTAAGGAGTACCTGCCACTTTATGCTTTCTCAAAACCCTTGTCAGTAGAACTTTTTGGCCATTGTGTTAGGCAAAATAAAAGTGCATTTGCCATTGGAAGAACAAAGCAAGACAACAATAAGATACTTGAAACAACAGCTAGATTTTCAGCAACATATAAGCATTATAGTATGCTACTTCTGAAAGTCTGCATGACTTCCATGTGAAGCCTGGTAAGGCTGTCTTGTGCCCATAGAATGGTAAGGTTGGAAGGGACTTCAAGGATCATCTAGTTCAATCTCCCTGCCATAGGCAGG
>VWZE01011228.1:16940-35054 GCA_013396675.1 Eubucco bourcierii
CCTCCCTTGCCCTGCTGGCCACGCTTCTCTTGATGCAGCCTAGGACTCGGTTGCTGTCTGAGCTGCATGTGCACACTGCAGGCTCATGTTGAGCTTTTCATCAGCCCAGACTCCAAGGTCCTTTTCCTGAGGGCTGTTCTCCAGCCATTCACCACCCAGCCTGTATTTGTGCTTGGGATTGTGCCTACCCAGGTGCAGGACCTTACACTTGGCCTTATTGAATTTCATGAGGTTGACCTGTGCACACCTCTCCAGCCTGTCCAGGTCCCTCTGGATGGCATTCCTCCCCTCTAGCAAGTCACCTTCTTCAGTGAGCTAGATAGTCATGAACTTGTTAACTTTGTTATTGCAACACTATTAGTATCAATTAATATTATCAATATAAATCTTTTCCACTTGGGGATTTTGCTACCATATCTTTCAGATTGTATAAGAATGACATTGCATAAGATTATGTGCATAAGTTGGTGAGAGTCTTCTGTGAAAATGCCTTTGACCGATTTTAAATAAATCATTTACAGATACACTTCCAGAGAGTCTTTGTGGCTGCTGGGAAGGGAAATAGGACATGGAATCAAGACAAGGGAGATGTACATTGTTCAGACTCAGCAAATGCGAAAGGAACATTTATCTAAATGTAACTTCATGCAAAAGTTTAAAAGCAAGCCTTCCAGAGGTTTACTGTGTGAAAACTGCATCCTTCAGTGTGCTTACGCAGCCTTAATGGTGCCTCAGGCTGCTGCGCTATCCATTCACCTTCATGCTGGTCCAAACCACGTGTAATTGCAGGAGAACAAATCTCCCTTGCTCCCAAAGGGAGCTACCAAACAAGTACAACTAAAGAAATTACTTTCTTCTGGACTTAATTAATTAATTTAGACTTGGCTATAGATGGAGATTTTTACAGGCTACACAAATACTGAAAAGATTTCTTTACCTTTTTCCCCTGAGGCCTTCCCCCATTTCCCATCACTGAATATTTGGCAGCATTTAGCTGCAGAAAATAGATAACATTGAACATCATCTGAATTTTATAAACTGCCACCTTTCTTTATCTACCTTTCTATAACATGCCTAGGAAATTCCTGACCTTTGAGAGCTGGGAAATATGGACATGTTCAGTCACTAATTTGATATAAGATGAAAGCACTGATGTAGCATCATTATGTGGTTCCAGCATCAAACCTCTGGTTTTTTTCCCCCTGCTTCAATATGTATAGTGAGGAGATGGGTTTGTTAATCCCATAAGGATTTGGCATCTGCCTGTGTCCTTGGGACTTCTGTGTACCAGGAGCTTTCTGAGAAACAATTTCAGGGAACCTGTGTGAAGCCTCTATCTGTACCTCTATGGCCTACAGCAGGTCAGCCCTTTACAAAAGAAATGTGGCCTTATCTCTGCCAGACTTTAAATTGACTATTTCTCAACTTGTTTGAAATCCTTATTAACTTTAAGTAATACAATGCTTCAAGAGCTGCTTTCTGGAAGCTTTTGTGGCTATTAATTTTGGAAGGTAAACACCTTGCCAGATATTTCACCTAAATTGAGGATAAAAAACAAGTAAAAAATTGTCCCATCCAGGTGCATTTCAGGGTGAGCTTTGATCTTCTCAACATACGTGGTCATAGTTGGGTTGCTCCAGTGTCAGATAGGAGGTTAAAGAGACCTGAGATATTTGACCACGCAGATTATAATACAGATCATAAAGAATTTTATTCTTGATTAAAGCAGTGGATTTTTTTTAATTATTATTTTAATGCTAGTTTGTTATAGAAATTTTGAGATTTAGCACTGGAAAAATTCAGAGGATGCACTACAGGGTTTAAAACTTTGATATTGAACAAATATCAAAGTAAAAGGGATTCCAAATACAGAGATACATTTGAGGGAACCTCTTGGTTTACAGCAGTTGTTCACCTTATTTTTATATTGCAAGTCTTGTATGTTTTAGTAAGTGGTGCATTGAAAAATGAACATATGTAGGTTTTCACACCATAGACTCATTTGGATACACTCAAGCAAATAATCTAATTTTAGGCTGACTTTTCTATTCCCTGTCTTAAAGTTTTTTTTCCCAACATCTTCTAAAGGCTATCACTGGCAACATCACTTCAGAAAAAAAGTAAAGATTTTGGTAGGTAACTACGTTTCTCTAAACAAGAATAGAAACATGTTTTAACAAAGGCTTTTTCTCACAACCTCTTAATTCAGTGCTTTCTTAATTTTCTTTTTCTTGTGTTTTTTCTTTGCCTTGATATATGTGAATCTGGTGTGCATTATAGGAGCTTCTACCACATTATTGTGACCACAATTCTGGAACTTATCCATTAATTTTTCATGTTTTCCACCTTTTTTTTTTTTTTTTCTCTTAAACTAAGCCACCTTCTTCCAATGATAGAGAAAAAAATCATCCAAACCTAAATTTTTTTAAGGATGTTTTCACAGATCAGGTTGGAGTTGGAGAAAAAAAAGAGCTCCTTCACACAGCTTTTAGCAGTATGTTAATGAAATACTATGAACAGACAACTGCTACAATAAAAAAAATAAGCTTTTCAGGGAACTAATATCTGCTTTGGTATTTAAGATCTGGATGTACATACAACGCATATATAGTGTTTGGAGTTGGCTTTCTTTGTATACAACCTGATTTCTGGGAAGGATTTCTGCTGTCATCATAGAGTTAAACAATTCAAAACTGTTTCATCAGTCCCTGATCCCTTTCCGATACTTTGTGTCCCTGCGATACACATCACTCAGCCTGGTTTCTGTGAGACCAAGCACTTGCCTGAATTACAAGAGCAGCACTGCAATAGCAAGTCAGAGTTAGACCACTGAGTGATTTAATTCCTATCATGTTGCCTTGTTTTCCCTTCTTTCTCTGAGAAGCTACTTATTGTGTCTTGCCATCAAGGACAGTATTTCATTTTGATTTGTGTGCAACATGAAGGAAATAGAAATTGAAGTGATCAGCTGCTGAGTTGTGTGTCCTTTACCTTTTATTAGAGGTGTTAGTTTACATCTTCATGAAGGATGAATTACGTGATCACAGAAATAGATTTAGCCCTTTTTAAAATGCCTTTCATCAGTTTCCTCTTGCCATAAAGTATGAATTATTGACAAACCCCAGACCTTCTGTCACACCTACCTCTGCTTTAATAGCCCTTTCCTCTACTCCCTTGTTGCTACAGTGCTCCGTTTCGCAGCTACAATGCATTATACATCGCAGTAAGCGACATATGCTCAAGACAGCCCAAAAAGTCAGTGCATGGGCAATTAATAACTTCAAATTCCTGACTTAAGCAAAGTTTTCTGAGGGAGTAAGGCAACCACAGGGTAGATAGGATTAACAAAGGTGCTCATGAGATAATTACCATGCTACCGTTTGAAAATGAATCACAGGACAATTTGCCTAGAAGAATCGTGTAAAGTATTGCAGGTGTGCAGCAGAGAGACAGATTTCTCAGATAAAATTTATCATTTTTTATAGATATTTTTAGTTAAAAATAAACAAACAAACCTATGTCTTATCCTAGTCTCCTTCTGGCTCATAAGTATAAACCTGGCAGAAAACACTGTCTTAATTGTGAGAGATCTCAGACATTTTTTGTGCAGCAACTTGAAATGAAAAGTCTGGAATTTTTTGGAGAGGGGGAAAAAAAAAAACAACATGGAGAAACTTTTCATTACCCCATTCCTTGCAATAACAACTTCTGTGCTTTCATAAAATCTGTTTTTAAAGATTATTTAAAAACAAAATCAATAACAACAAAAACCGAAACCAACCAAACAAAACCCAAAAACTACCCAAAACTTTTGTCTTAGGAGTTCAACCTTCACTGTTATCTTGCGTAATTTAAGGAGGTGGTGCTGCCACTTGTTTAAGAAGCTGATGCACAGATGTCCATCTAAAAAATGACTTTCAGTTACAGATACATTAACATGAACATTCATTGTAACACAAATTTTTAAAAATCTAGTAAAACTATATTTATTCACAGGAAATGTTGATAACACATTATTAATGTGCAACAAAATTAAATAATATAAATATCTCAAGTAGCATTTGGCAGGAGCTGCTAGAAAGTGTTGAGAGTAACTCAGTTCTTCCTATGTCAAACCACAGTTGTCAATTCTTCTAGAAGAACCTTACTTCTTATGCCATGCTGAAGCAAAATATGTTTAGCTTTGCCAAGACTGTTTTTCATTTGTTCATTTGTTTGTGGGAGTTTGGGGGATTTTGTTCTGTTGTGGTTTTTTTTGTTTAGTCTCAAAATATGGAGTATAAAAGTGAGAAATAAACATGATCTTAAAGATAATATTCTCAAAAATATAATGAAATTAGAATGCAGCTCCTCAGATGCTCAGTTGGGCAACTCTTTAATGAAAACTGTGTTTTCAGCGTGCTCAAAAGTACCGGTAACAAAATGATCAACGCTGGCTACGTCTGTTATGGACCTTTTAGAGAAAATGTTGAACATTCAGGGAAGTCTGGGTAGAACCTTGAATTTTCTGACAGTGGTAGGTGCTCCTCAAGGCACAAACCACTTAGGAAATCCTCTAAAAGAAGTTTGTTCTTTTAAGATTTATTGAATCCTGTGACAACTGTGTTTTGAGGTTTAAATGCCCAGCCTTTTTCCACCTGTCTGATGCTGGCATGGAGCTGCTTCCCAGTTCTGCTGCCAGATTGGGTGAGCAACCATAGGTACCCCTCCCTGGTAGGAAGGCAAGACAGGTGGTTGGCATTGCCACTTGACAGAGGTTAAAATGCTGCTTCTTCCCACTGCCCTAGCTGCCAGCTGTGTCCTGCCACCAGCACATGAATGAAGCAGACAGCAGTGTCTCCCTTACTTTTCCTGTCCTGTCAGCTGGTGATGTTTATCTAGCAAGCAGGACTAACCTTCAAAATAACTCTTGGGAAGAACACTGCCTTTGTTCTATCTTTAACCTCAGGTAGTCTGTTGTCAGCAAGAGACATTTTAATGATATGTTTTTCCTCCCCTCGTTCCATGTTTTTCTAACAGATAGCACTGTACTGAGATCCAGAGACACAGACTGAATTCCCAACTCTGATGTTTTTGGTACCTCTCCTAATCCCTTTCCAACCCTTCAACCATGTACCTAGTATATCTTACACCATCTCTCTTGGACAGCGACTGCTCTTTGCTGCACACTTTTAAACCACCTACCAAGTCCTAACTGGGGACTCCAGTCACATGAGAAAGCCAGAACTGAAGAGAAAATTCTAGTGGCACCTATCTCACTAATTTTTTTTTCCAAAACATCCTGATAAAAAGTCTTGATAAGAGGCAAGAGAGCAAGCTAGCCAAAAGCACAGGCTGTATTTTAGCAAAAGTTAAAAGTGATGTGTGTGCATGTAGTGCAACTGACAGGCAGAATTTCACTCCATGGAGACTTCTTATTCTTTAAAACATATTTTCGAATCAAATGGGACAAAAGGCTATGTTTAGAGAGCATTACACTAAAATGCTTCTCTAATGTATTTGGAACTGCTGCCATTTTGGTCGTGTCAGATCATTTTCCAAAGTGTAAAAGGCATTTCCTTGCAGGGAAAGAAAGATATATTTTTGTAATAGGGTCAAAACAGTATGATATACACGTCAAATAACATCCATTATTAAGTAGTTTGTATAAATAGCAATTACTTCTAAGTCCTTTCAGTCATGAAATCATTGAATAATTTATGTTAGAAGGGACCACTGGGAGGGTTAAATAGTCCAACCTACTCTTCAAAACAGGGCTAGCTTCAAAGGACAATCAGCTCACTCAGCAGCTCACCCAGAGAACTGAACTCTTCCAACGATGGAAAGTCCACAGCCTCCTTGGCCAACCCTTGCAGTGCTTTATCTTTTCTTTTCATTTTGTTTGGATTTCTTTCTCCTCACCTTGTACTCAGCTGCATTTTCTCTTGCTGTGATATATAAAGGCTTCTTCATCTTTTCACTGACTACCTCTGAGATAGGTCTGAATCTGTCTTTTCTGGACCCTCCTCTAGAAGGCTGACAATAGCAGCCAGTCACTTTCTTTTCTTCTCATCTTAGGACTGAGCAAGACCCACTCCTTCAGACCCTCCTACAAGTTGTGTGTGTGTGCTCCAGTCTCCTCCATGGGGTAGCAATACCTCTGTCCAAGTGAGGGACAATGTCTGGGGCACAGCACATGAAATGTGGCCTTGCAGGTGCCTAGTGGAGAGAGCTAATTCCTTCTCAACTTGTTGGCTACCTGCTTGTAAATCTGCCCAGGATGGGGGTGCAGGGCTTGCATTTGCTTTTACTGAACTTCTTGAGACTCTCTTGGGTCTCATCCTTACTGCCTGCTACACCACACACTGCAAATTTGTGGAGGGTGCCTTTTTTCTTAGTTATTTTGGGCCATGATGGGGGTATATCAGACCCAGTTCTGACTCCTAAAGATACCACTTATAACTGACCACTGGTTTGAATCACTACCCACTCAAACCCAGTAGGTCAGTTCAGATTTTTACTCACACCTAGAGAAAATGAATCATTATGGTGATTATTACATAATCATATTATTTGTACGTTAACATAATTAAAACTGAATGCAAAATGAACCAAAACAAGACAATTGTCATGTTTTCCAGAACTGAAATGGTCTTTCAGCATACTTTAAAAGTGGTATAGGTTGTTCTGATGTATCAATCTTTCCCTTTTTTTCTGCTTTTAAAATTAAGAGATTGCAAGAATCAACTTCAAAATTATTGCACTTTAAAATAAAATTAATCAAACACTTTCAGAGCAGGCCAAGATGGTATTGAGATGTAAGAATGATCCTTTGAATTTTTATTGGAGAGTTTCAGAATATATGTTTGTATTAAAATAAAAAACCAAATATTGCTGCCAGTCTGGATCTGAAATTGTGAACACCAAGGAATAACGATATGCTGTTGCTCAGTTTCCTACTTTTATTGGCTTGCCTTGAGTGTTATGGCTGCTGCAGAGTATCAGTTTTGCTGAGAATGTGTTTGACAGCATCCAGACAGGTTCTCTGCAGAACCAGCACAAGGCTGACATCCGAGCTGCTACGGCTTGAAATTTGACAAGACATTTCTCCAAAGCCAGTCCAAAGGTTGTGATGACCAAGATTTATCTTGGTCATTTTGATCTTGGCCCACTGGAAATGTTTTTAGTCTTCAGACATGCTGCTGGTCAAAGCTTTCCAGTGGGACGTGAGCCATAGACTTTCTCAGTCGTCGTAGTTGAGTTGTTTTGCTACTCAGCTATGCAGAAGCAGCAGGCCTTTAGGCTAATTAATAAATCATCAACGCATTTGTGGTGTGAAAAATGAAATATTTATGCTTGCCAGAGTAATATTTCTGTCTTGCAGCCCCATGCTCTGTTGATGCCTGATGGAGGATGAAGTAAATACCAGCTGGTGTAGAATGAGCAGAATATAATTACTTTCTACAAAGTTAACTGGGNATACATGAAGGGAAAACTTGCCTAAGCAGTGCCATGGGGATAGAGAACCTGCAGGATCCATATTGTGTACAAATGTTGTCACAAAGAGGCCTCTTTACAGAGCAGTTAGTGACCAGCTGGAGTAGTTAAAAGGCCTGAAGGGAAGCCAAGGATGCTTTGATGTTCTGGTCAGTCATCATTAGGGGACCAGTGAAGGACTTAAAGCATCAGATGTTATTGCTTTTAAAAAATGTGTCCACTGCTAAGAGAAAGAAAATATTACTTTTACATTTTAAGGCAACCAGAGACTAGTTTTGCTCTTTGTGTTCTGACACAATAGTACATTTAAAGGAGCTGAGCTGGGTGTGATTTTTGCAATCATTGCCCCAGTCCTTCTCCACGGAGTGAGTGTGTGAGCACCAAGCCAATCAAACCCCTTGAAGAAAAACATTCTCATATAATGGCAAGAGGATTTAGCCTCTTTTTGAAGTGGAGGTTCTTTACGATTATCACCTAAAATTGATCTACACAAAGGGCTGATTTTACATGCTGGACCTTACAATCAGGGCAATTGAAACATCAAGCCATCAAAAGAGTACTCCAGGAAGGTGGAGGGGTTGCATTGAGCAGGTCAGATATCAACCTTCTCTACATCTTCCAGTTCTAATTTCAGGTTATTTTTTTTCTTGGATATTTAATCTGACTCTTTTTCTTTGTTTTGTGTATATAGTGTGAGGTTCAAATAAATGAAAAAAATTTCCAAAAGTCCAGGAAGGACATTCAATTGCTGTAGATATTTTTATTTGCTTTCGCAGTCTTGAGACATCAAGTTGCTTAGGTGTTTTGAGTTCAGTCAAACAAATGAGCTTCTGAGCCTGTGTTTGACCCAAACCTCAATGCCACACCCTTTAGACTGGTAAAATCATCTATGCCAGCTATTCAAGTTTGATGATTTATAATAGACCTCTATGGAAGGACAGACTTCTAACATTGAATACTCATCTGGTTTGCAGTGATGTATGTATTTCAAACTAGCAAAAGCACATACTGTTTCTTTCCAGATATTTCAGTGAGGGTGATGAGACACTGGCACAGGTTGCCCAGGGAGGTTGTGGTTGATCCCCCCCTGGAGGTATTCAAGGCCATGTTGGACATGGCCTTGAGTAAGCTGTCCTAGTGGGACGTGTCCCTGCCTATAGCAGGGGGTTGGAACTAGATGATCTTTGAGGCCCCTTCCAACCTTACCATTCTATGATTCTATAATTTCTGAAGTCAGGCAAGGACCTGAGGTTTGCGCCCAAGAAAATGGTCCGCTCATCAAGCTGTTCCTCTTATGTGGAGAATTTGACATCAAGAGGAATTTAAAAAAAAAAAAAAAGAATTACAGCTTGTGTCATTTTTCCTGATGAATTTTTTTGTTTGGGTTGGGATTTATTTTTTTTTGCTTGAGGGTTTTGTTTTGCTTTTTGGTGGTTTTTTTTTCCCCCCTGTTAGATGTTTGCTGTGTAGTGTGCTGTAAGTATTACTGTCACCATTCAATAACACAGGTACCTCTGAGTTCTCATCAGGGTCACATTATGATAGACTGTACCATGGCACAAAGCTGTCTTAGCACATGTGCTCTTTGCATTCAAACACCTTGCTGCAGGAGTGGAGGAAGCTGGATTTTTTGCTTCTTTCTTCCCTGTCACTGTGCATGTATAAACATCAGGGCAGTCATGCAGAGAGAGAAAGTGGCACTCAAGAAACTGAACATCACATTCTGGTGTGGCAACAGCAGTAGCAAGCATCACACAGGCAGGACCTCTCAATCCCCTCACCACCAAACTGCCTGCTAATTATGACTGGAACGAGCCAGTAGTACAGGTGCAGAAAGGGATGCATGTACTTTCTTGAAGTTGTCTGCTGGAATAAAATTGACTGCATTCAAGAAAACTGAGAAATAGATATAAATATTTCAGGAAGAGATACATTTAAGATCTTTAAATTCTGCTTTAAAAGGATACTGGGCTATTTGAGAATATCCTTTTTAAATAGAAGATTTGCAGAAGCAGCAAATGATGCCTCTTCTTCATTTGCAACGGGCATCAGAACCAAATGTCATACTTTAGATTCATGCTTCATGTTTACTTCTACAAGAACAGACAATTTAAATGTCACTTATTATAGCTTGTCAATAAATTTCAGAATCTAAGCAAATCTGGCAAACATGACTGACAGCTACAAATTAATTGAGGCTTGTTAAATAACCAGCAAGTACTGCACTGCCATTGCTGAGAGTATAACACTGGTAATTCAGAGTGTAAGCTACTGCACTGTTGTACAATACACATGAAACTTCTACTCATCTCTATGGAATGAGGTTGTGATGCCCTTTAGGAGAACTAATCAGTAACCCAAAAAACTCTACAGTTTTATACTTAAGGAAATAGTGGTAAGGTTTAAAACAAAATGGGCTATCATGACTGCGTAACAACATAACCACTAGTGTGGATGGTAAAAATTAGCATTTTCTTCTTAGAAATATTGTGGGAATGAATTCTGTAGCAAAGTCAAAAGTCAAAAGCCAGCATGAGCTACTGATAGGTATTCAGAACTTTTGAATGTGAAACCATTTATTTTAAATAAAATCATAATAGACTAATTACAGGTATATGTGAAACACGACTATATCCACACTGGGGTGTTGTACCTCAGAATAATATTAATGTTAATCTTCCAGGTTACAATTGCCTGTTGCATAGTCTGTGATAAACACGTCACTTGATAGGATTTGGGGGGGGGGAGCTAAACAGTGTAAAGAGTTTTGGATTTTTTTTTTTTAAGTTTTTTTTTTGTTTGGTTTTTTTTGTTTTGTTTTGTTTTTGGTTTTTTTTGGTTTTTTTTGTTGATGGTGGTTTGGTTTGGTTTTAATTTGTTAGCATAATAAGGATATAAAAGTTCCTGGATTTCTTCTCTGACTAATATTGTTAGTTGGTTGCATTGGACTGTAACTATTACAAAGCACCTGAGGAAAAATGAATGCTCCTTTCACTGACATAAATCAATGATCTTGTCTGCAAAGCTTTCAACCTGTTCAGTAGGTCAGTAGGCTGTGATCCTAATCTTTCATTCCGGTCACTAAGCCGTGGCCCTAATTACAAAACGATAGAATCCAATGCATTGGGAGAGAACCTCTAGACGTTACCTAGTCAAACTCCCTTGCAGTAAGTGGGAACATTCCCAGCGAGATCAGGCTGCCCAGAGCCATTTAGATATCACCCAGGAACTCCAGCAGGCCTTGACATGAAGCTTAGCTATTGGTGAATTAAGAACCCTCTCTCATTGTATGAAACACTGTGTGGGAGTTGTTCTACACCTGCTGAAGGTGTGTGCTTAGGCGCATGTATACAATTAACTTTCATTTTGCTCTTTATCACAGTATCACCAGGGTTGGAAGAGACCTCAAAGATCATCAAGTCCAACCCATCACCACAGACCTCAAGACTAGACCATGGCACCAAGTACCACATCCAAACCTGCCTTGAACCCCTCCAGGAACGGTGACTCCACCATCTCCCTGGGCAGCCCATTCCAGTAGCCAATGACTCTCTCAGTGAAGAACTTTCTCCTCACCTCCAGCCTAAACTTCCCCTGGCACAGCTGGAGACTGTGTCCTCTTGTAATGGTGTTGGTTGCCTGAGAGAAGAAGGTAACCTCCCCCTGGCTACAACCACCCTTCAGGTAGTTGTAGACAGCAAAAAGGTCTCCCCTGAGCCTCCTCTTCTCCAGGCTAAACAATCCCANNATTTGAAGACACAAAGAAGGTCTCCCCTGAGCCTCCTCTTCTCCAGGCTAAACAATCCCAGCTGCCTCAGCCTCTCCTCATAGGGCTTGTGCTCGAAGCCTCTCACCAACCTCGTTGCCCTTCTCTGGACACGCTCAAGCACCTCAATGTCCTTCTTAAATTGAGGGGCCCAGAACTGGACACAGTACTCAAGGTACAGCAATTGCATTGCTGCAATTTTAAAGATTTACGTGTTTGTGGGGTTTTTTTCTCTTTGTTTTTAATAGTTTATTTGGTTTTAGGAAACTGATTAATTAATTAATAGTTCTGTCATGGGTTTAAAGAACTGACAGAGTAAAGCTCTCAAATTAATTGGAGAAACAAACAGAATTATATTTGGAGAGAGTGTTACAGACAGAGATTACAAAGCAGATACAGAATCCATAAGCGAACCCCCTGAATTTTTCCCAACCCAAAACTAAATCTATCATCCCCAGCGCTCCAATCCTTCCCCTGACCCATGCCTCTGCCATCCAAGGGGCCTAAGCACAGCCTCTGGAGGCCCCAAACCAGACCTATCCTTACATGTTTGTCCCGATAACGCAACTCCTGCCTGGCACAAGGCTGGAGGGGGAGGAAAGGACAGGAAGCTGACCTTGCCGTGAGTTTATGAAGAGATAGCAGAATTATGGGATTGAATAACAATCTTCCAGTCCCCAGAGGACTCTTTTTAACCTTATAGTTCCCAACCTGGGACACACACGTTCTTCCTACAGTTGTTAGTGATTAGCAGAAGCAGCACCTTTCACTGTTCTGGTTTGTTTTCATTCTTTCCTGTTACAGATTTGAAGCTTGGACATTTATCTGATACAGACAGAATGAACTTACTAATTTATCACATCAAACATATAATACAACCACTAAAGATGACTGGTTTTGATAGTTGATCTGGCGCTTCTCTTCATCAGAGCTGGCACAATGTCCATTTCAACCTTTATTCATAGGGAAATAGATGCCACAGTATGTAGTCTGCTCAAATTCTCTAGAATTATGTGCCTTTTTTGTTGAAGGTTTTTGTTTGGTTTATTTTGTTGGGTGTTTTGCTTGTTGGGGCTGGTGTTTGGGGGTTTTTTTGTTTGGTTGGATTTTGTCATTCTTAATTTTTCATTATTTGACAATGTTGTGAAGGAGGCAAAGAGATTTTATCTGACTTACCATGAGGCTGCTCCTTAACCTGCAGAGGTATTTGGACTGAAATATCTTCTCCTACAGAAACTATGAAGTCCTTAATTTACAAAAAATACAAAATGCCCCAGTTACCTCAGCTGGCTGCTAGTCTCAAGGTTTAATGATGATGGTGCAAATTTCAACACTATTAATTCTTTAATGGAGACATCTAGCAATGCTTCTTTCATTCAAAGCGTATTAAGAGGATGATCAGCAAAAGTCAACTTTGTGACTATAAAGAATCTTAATATTCCAAAGAAAGATTTGGTACTTCAGTAGAAAGCCTGAGAGAGTAAAGTAGGGGAGGCATGATTTGCAGATTTCAGAGAGGAAATAAAGATATTCTAGGAGAAACATCAGGTCATTCTAAGATCTAAGTGTGTTCAACCACAATACAACCAATTTATTCTATAATTCATTTGGACTTTCAGATACATTGTGAGACCATATTTGACTATACTCAAGCAGTATTCTGAGAGGACAACATAGCAAAGTGGTTATAGATTAAGTATATGCTCTAGAAACCACCTCATGCCATATTTTAAGGTAGCCTTTTCTCATAATTTATGATTCATCTGGATCTGCATCCTTTAGTTCACAGAATCACAGAACTTCAGACGTTGGAAGGGACCTCCAGAGATCATCAAGTCCAAACTCCCTGGCAAGGCAAGATCACCTACTTTAGTTTGCACAGGAATTCATCCAGGTGGGTTTTGAAAGTCTCCAGAGAAGGAGAATCACAACATCTCTGGACAACCTGTTCCAGTGCTCTGTCAACCTCACTATAAAGAAGTTTCTCCTCAGGTTGAGGTGAAATGTTCTGTGATTTGTAGTCATTGCTCCTTGCCCTATTGCTGCTGACCAGCAAAAAGAGATTGGCCCCATCCACGACACACATTCCTCATCAATGTTTGAATACATTGATAAAATACTCTCTCAGTCTTCTCTTGGATTAATATATGACTACAGTACCAGTTGGATCTGCCTGTGCTCAGCATTTTGAAATGTCATCAACTACCTGAAGGGAGGTTTTAGTCAGGTGGGAGTTGGTCTCTTCTCCCAGGCAACCAGCAACAGAATGAGGGTACAGAGTCTCACGTTTTGCCAGGGGAGGTATAGGCTGGATATAAGAGGAAGTTCTTCACAGACAGAGTGATTGGCATTGGAATGGGCTGCTCAGGGAGCTGGTGGAGGTGTTCAAGAAAAGACTGGGTGACTTAGTGCCCCGGAGGTGTTCAAGAAAAGACTGGGTGACTTAGTACCATGGTCTAGTTGATTGGATAGGGCTGGGCGATAGGTTGGGCTGGATGATCTTGGAAGTTTCTTCCAACCTGGTTGATTCTATGATTCTGTTTATGTAAGATCCAAAATAAGAGATGGTCTTGTTTTACTGAAGATTGCCATGTGGCAGTGATACCCACACAAGCGGAGGTTCTTTCAAAGTCAGAAAGTGTTTTCAAAGGTTTTTGGTGTTTGCTTGTCCATTTTATCTGGTTGCAATAGTAATAAACTAATGTTATTCTTTGATTTTGATTCTTTGCAAAGCCTAAATATGTTACTGTGATGTCTTTAATTTTGATCACAGAAGCCTTATCTCATTGTGTGCAAAATGAATGTTGTGACAAATAATGCAGTATTCACCTCTGTTAATCTGTTGGGTTGCTGTGTTTAGTGCTTCATCTCCCCTATTCAAAAGCTCAGCATCACTATGCATTTGATAATCATTGGAGTCACCTGATCAAGTTTGCATACTGTAAACATGTCAAGGTTTTAATTTTTTTGTGTTTGTTTTATCTTGGTTTGTTCACTATTTTTCCTCTTGCCAAGAAAACTATCACCCCAGAATAAAGGAAGTGTGTTATAAATAGAACACGTAATGAAATAGGCCTGAGTCTAAAATTCATCAGTCTGAAAGTCATAGACGATGTAAACCCAACAGGTAATATATAAAAGGCCATCCTATTTCATGGACATTGCTTTAGATAAAATAGCTGTTAGAATTAATAATTCTCACTATAAATCTTGGTAGCATAAAAGCTTGGTTATACAACTGTAGTTATTCTGTTATCAGTGGCCTTAATTATTAATATAAATCCTTCACTGTAACAGATTTTGCTCTGTTCACTGTACGCTGAGTGTGGAATTCCTAAAAATGACCGCTGGGGAAAGGAGTCGATATTATTGCAGTGTTTAATTTGCATTAGGTGTCTTAAAGATACAATGGAATGTATCTATTGCAATTAGGCTCACCATCAAATCACAACGTTGGCAGGCAAGTGTATAGAGTGAGTTTGGAGACAGAGCCTGATTTCAGCCTCAACTTACCTTGGAAAGAGCTTTCACACCTGAAGAAGGGCCAGTGTAACACTTTGTGCTTTCACGTTATATAAATTGGCCTAAAGAGAAATACCACCTCCACACATGAATCTGGCTTCCATTTAAGCTCATGTTCACACAAATTAAATCCATTAGTTAACCATAAGACATATGTGTCTCTTGTTGGCCATGTTTAGGTCTAATATGGCTTCTCACTCTTCTGAAGCCATAAAACCAGACTATCAGAATGAGGTTAGCAAAGAACTGAGGTGGTCAGTGTTTAGTTGAATTTAAGTGTTTCTGGTCCTGCGGTTTTGTCAGCATTATGTGCAAGTACAGAACATTCTTCTGATTCATGAAAAGTTTTATTTCTGCACTGCTTCATGGGAGAAGAGAAAGTTTTCTGTTTTCATGGAGGAAGCCCCAGAACAACACTAGGTCATAGATGTTGGTAACTTAGCAAGCTTCCAAAATGAGCTCACTGGAATTTATCACAAAAGTAGCACATGCTTTGTATAAAGATTATCCTAACCCTTTTTGCCTGGAAAGATAAAAGCAGGAAATTACCAATAATTTATAGATTACTATCTTGCCTGCTGTGACTACATTCTGCTATTATTTTCTCTTTACTACTTGAAGATAAACCTTCCTCTTCCGTCTTTGATCACCAGCTTCATTTCATAGCATGAGGAAGGGCTTGGTCTGGTTATCACACCAGTCACTTATTTCAGGATTGGCTAACTCCTCCTTTGACACTATGTTCATGAGAGGATGGTAGATTTGAAGTTCTTTACAGTGAGAGTGGTGAGGCACTGGAACAGGTTGCCCACAGAGATTGTGGATGCTCCCTCCCTGGAGGTGTTCAAGGCCAGGTTGGACAAGGCTTTGAGTAACCTGTACTAATGGGAGGTGTCCCTGACTATGGCAGCGGATTGGAACTAAATGATCCTTGAGGTCACTTTCAACCTTACCATTCTATGATTTGGGGTTAGTTTTTGAGGCTCTGAGAGTCAGATTATTTGATCAAGTGACATGATTCAAATTGCTGTAATTATGCAGCCAGCAAGTTTCACTGTATCTGATAGTTTTTCCACTTCCAGGTAGGTGGTCAGGATGAAATTTCTTACTTAGTTTCTGGAAATAGGAAGAAACTATTGTTGTCGCCCTTTCTGCACAAATGAAGCAAACCATATATGAAACAGGTCAACAGACTCAAAATTTACTTAAAAATGAGAGGGGACAGACAAAATACATAATCCCTTAGGTATCAGTTAATAGGTATGATGCCAGCAATAGCTTCAGTTCTATTTTTTAGCACCATCAAAATGCAAGATTATATTTTTTATACTTTTTCCCTCTGCTTCAAGATAATTCTTGCTTTTTAAGTCAGATATACAAAAATTGCTGGAGAGCAATCCTGAGGAAAAGGACCTTGGAGTCTGGGTTGATGAAAAGCTCAACATGAGCCTGCAGTGTGCACATGCAGCTCAGCAGCCAACCGAGTCCTGGGCTGCATCAAGAGCAGCGTGGCCAGCAGGGCAAGGGAGGGGATTCTGCCCCTTTACTCTGCTCTACCCCACCTGGAGTACTGTGTGCAGTTCTGGAGCCCTCAGCACAGGAAGGACATGGAAGTGTTGGAGTGGGTCCAGAGGAGGGCCACAAAGATGATCAGAGGGCTGGAGCAGCTCTGCTGCGAGGACAGGCTGAGAGAGTTGGGGCTCTGCAGTCTGGAGAAGAGAAGGATTCAAGGAGATCTGATAGTAGCCTTCCAGTGTCTGAAGGGGGCCTACAGGAAGGCTGGGGAGGGACTATTTACAAGGTCTTGCAACGACAGGACAGGGGGCAATGGGTTTAAAGTGGCAGAGGGGAGATTTAGACTGGATGTTAGGAGGAAGTTCTTTGCAGTGAGGGTGGTGAGGCACTGGAACAGGTTGCCCAGGGAGGTTGTGGCTGATCCCTTCATGGAGGTGTTCAAGGTCAGGTTGGATGAGGCCTTGAGTAACCTGTAGTAGTGGGAGGTGTCCCTGCCTATGGCAGGGGGTTGGAACTAGGTGATCCTTGAGGTCCTTCCAACCTTACCATTCTATGATTCTATGAAAAATTGAAATGGAAGTTGCATTAGAGTAAGATGCTTATGTGCAAGCTAAACACCTAACAAAAAAGGTAACAAAAAGTACAAAGCAGATAAAAATAACATATAATCCATTCTTCATTAACATGGATTTCTGGGTGTTTAGTTAAATGCAGAACTGTGTGAATCGTTACGCTTTGTCAAGTGATGTTAGTAGAGGAGCATCTATGAGAAGTAAAAGCAGAATTTTAAGATACTAATCAAGTTAAACTTGTGAATTTAACACGAAACACTTAATTTTTTTTCAAGTAGAGGCAATCAAACCTTGTTAATCTATTTTACAAATTCTCATCACATAGAGATAATTATATTAAAATTAGTTCTTGGTATAAAATAGGATTCACTACCCATACTAATATGATAGATCTTTTTTTAAGCTATTTGCTTCAATGAGTGCTCCTTTAATATGGTTCATGGTATCTCAAAAGCTTGCAGTGAACTGAGAAAGGTGCCTTTGAATAGTTTAATTATGCATGACCATCTATATCCTATTTAGACTGAGATCTAGATTACATGATTGGTTAGCCTTTCAGAACAATTTGACCCTTGTATTAAAATGCTTCCTCTTTAAAGACTACTAATCAAATTAAAACAACTAGTCACACTTTAACCTCTAGAATAAATTGGTTTTTCTGCATTCTTTTTTAATGCAAAAAAAAAAATCATCAGTATTTCAAACTAAAGAAAGTCAAAGTAAGTTGAAGACTAGAACTGTGTTAAGTCCTTCTTCCAGCATTTTATTCTGATCTTCAGAACTCTGTTTTGGGTAAGATAATAGAAAAAATTGGAATAAAGCCACCCTGTAATTTGGGTTGATGACCAAGATGAACTGAATTGCCTGAAAACTGATCCTATTCTGACCGCCATGTGAAGATTTTTAATGGCCTGTTCTTCCAATGTTTATTGTGTTGGTTTGAGGCTAATTGGAATATTTTAATGGAGAAAATTATACTATAGGCTGTGAAAGGAAAACAATGGTGAAGTCTCCTTCACTCATAGGCTTGCTGAAATGTTTAGGAGAAGAGCCCAAAACATAGATAAGTCTGTCTGTAGGGGCACAGCACATCTCGGGTGGTCTAGCAGCTTCCGGCTTCTATCTGCCGATAATCTTCACTAACCACTTTTCTTCTAACTCCCCTGACCGATCTTCCTAACTCGCCTTGCACATAAGGCAAACCTTGGAGTAAGGTATAGGGGTGGGGAGAAGGTGGAAGGGTGGTTGGAAGCCCCTCCTGGG
>VWZE01011228.1:35281-48373 GCA_013396675.1 Eubucco bourcierii
ACAAAGTGTAGGGAGCAGGGAACTCCCAAACCATCACATTTATCCAACACATCTGGGGGACTTCCCAGACTTTTGAAAAATTTCTGTTTCTGCAACTGGCTCTAAGTGTATCCACTATGGTGACAACCTCCTCTCCTCCTTTTTGGGTGTTCTGTAGGTGGGATTGTGCATGTTCAGGAGCCTCCCTGAGTACTAGAACATTCTGTGACTGAGAGATCACTGTATCCTCTCTCCCTCTTTGGATAGCTGAAGTTGATCTGGAAGGACCAGGTAAAACAAGAACAACAGAATGTATTTTAAAAATACTTATTTGGTTTTCTACAAAATCTCTTAAACAAATGTATTCTATGATACACTCTTACACTGCAGCAAGTTGGCCACTAATAACTGGAGGGGGGGGGGATATGAGACACTTGTAGAATTTCATATGCCACTTGCCTAAAACATAACTAAGAGAATTTCATGTCTGTATTGATAAAACTGGTAATTAACAGCTGATGTGAGAAACATGCATAAAGTTTTCACATCATGACTTTAATATATGATAGTAAGGCCTTTTTGTTGCTCATGTTGATTTAAGCCTCAACATTAACAAAGGGAGTTGGTATCAAAAACTTGTGGTGTTTGATTTAAACCAGAATGTTTTTCACGTATAACTGCAAAATTTGTACAACCAGGGGACTGTCATAGAAGGCCAGAATGAGCCTAGTACATGCCCTAGCTTGCCCAGACATGATCCCATGGTCGCCTTTTTGTGAGTAAATATTCACAGTATCGCAGTGTCACAGTATCACAGTATCACCAGGGTTGGAAGAGACCTCAAAGATCATCAAGTCCAACCCGTCACCACAGACCTCAAGACTAGACCATGGCACCAAGTGCCACGTCCAAATGCACCTTGAACACCTCCAGGGACGGTGACTTCACCACTTCTCTGAGCAGCCCATTCCAGTAGTGAATGAAATTCAAAACCTCTTTGTAAGAGGCTTTGAAATTCAAAACCTCTTTGTAAGAAATTCTGTAACTAGATTCTATTATACCTTCTGCCTTAGCAGCAGAATGGAGCCTCTTGAGTCCCCTAGGGGGCAAGTAGAATAATTGAAACTAAGAACCTCTTTCCAGGTCTAAGTTTACTGTTTGTATTTGCTAATTATTTCTTAAAAGTGTTCCAAGCTGCCTGGTCCTGGTGTCTATAAATACCCAAACCACTCATTTTGAACATTGTAAATAAGTTTTCTGTTGACGTTTAATGTTAAGAAACAATTGTCATAGTTATTAACAATCTTTGCTTGGATATAAAAATTAATATCGATTATTAATTTGCATAATTATAATGGAGGCAGGGAATTAATGTGGCTGAGTCAGGAATTATTAAAAACAGACATATTTTATTTTCCTGAAGACCCTGCCCCCAAACTATATACAAAACTAGTTTAGGTTTATTTACAGGTTCTAATTCGATTGGGAATTCTTCAACAGGATGTTATGGACAAATTTAGAGGTTTAGAAAGTCAGGAAATGGAAAAGGCTAAGCTACAAACACAGCTTTACCCCACTATCAATCAGGCTGAGCAGAGAGTTAAGGGACCAGCAGGCTTTACTCACAAAGGTGAGATAGGTATTCAATGATGATCCCTTGCTGGATTTCTCTGCTGCTCAGCTGCCTTCTGACGCTGCAAGCAATATCCAATAGCCTGGATCCACACTGTGGAAGTCCAAAGCAGGTGGAAAAGCTGCCAAAGTCAGAAGTGCCTCAAAACACAACTGCCACAAGACAGAGATTCATGGAAGCGACTTTGCTTTGGTAGTAGCAAGGGAGAGCCAAACTTCTCAGGTCTCCCCAACTCAGAATAGCGGCCAGGCAGTTGGCTGTTGTATGATCCAAGAGTAGGTGGGTCTGGGTGCCGCCAGCAGCTCTCTCAAATGGACCCCAGGACTTGCCAAGCTCGCAGAATGGTACAAAAGTGGGGAGAGCTGTCCAAAGGCAGGGACAGTACAAAACCAAGAGCCGTGTAAAAATGTAGCAGCTGTCCAAAAGCAAGGACAGTCCAAAATCGGAATTTATCAGGGCAGGAACCTGTCCTGTCAGGAGCTCTGTCAAGGCAGGAACTCTTTCAAGGTGGGAACCTTGCACCTCCTCCCTTGCTCTGTTTAGCCTTTTCTAGACAAAGTGGCCATTTGCCATTTTATACCGTGCATGAAAACCCAGCCAACCACCAACCTGACTCCCAAGATTGAGCTTCCACACAGGTCACTCACTGCACATGAGGAAAGGTACCTGCTGCTGTTCCCCCTTCAAGCCTGGGGGGTGTGTGGAGGAAGCAGTTTTTGTGCCTTCTTTTCCTCCCCATTCAAATCCACGATGGTGGAGTGGTGGAATAAGTAAGGAATTCTGGAGTGCATCCTTAACAGGGATGTCCACTACAAATATATAAAATATCTAAATAGATATTTTAGATATATAAAATATGTAAAATAAAATACCTAATTTTACATTTATTTTTAAGGAAATGTGATCAGTACCTTTACAGTGCTATTTTATGGCAAAATAGCCTTAAACTCAAAATTATTTTAATAATAAAAGATCTATGTAAGTCATGGTATCATGCATGAGATATGAGAGGATCTGCTGAATCTTCAGTCTGGTCTGGTTTTCTTGCTAGGAAGTAATTTGAAGGTCTCTGAGAAGTACTCTCCTTGTCATTCAGATATCTAACAATTTTCATAGAGATTGCATTTGAAATTATGCCTGTTACAGCCAGCATGTATCTATCACCTACACTACTGCAGGCTGGTGTTTGCAGCAAAGGTTGGATTTAGCTGTATCTGTTTCAACATTTCCATTATACATAGGCATAGGTTAAGACATGATTATGTTCCTGACTGTGAATATTATTTCAATTGAGCAATCACATTTTGTCTTGGTCTCGAGCATAATATGCATAGACACCACGAACAAGTGTTCAGGCAAAATTGAACGTACAAGCAAACCTTGTTTGTTGTGATAATGCTTACAACTTCAACTCAACTGGAGCTCTGTTTTAGATTCTAGCAAATGTTAATTGGACTGTGTTTACCTGGATTTCTTCAGTTGCTATTCAAACCAGGAGAAATCCTACTATACAAGAGAGCAGAGCATCAACATCAGTAAATATGGCAACAAAAAAACCCCACAACACTAAATATAAATAATGAAATGTGCTGTAACAAACAAATAGCCTTTAATGCTAGTTCTCTATCTATTGCCATAAAATTCTGAGATGCTACTTTTATCTACCACTTCCTTCTTTCCCAGCTCCCACACTGTATGTAGGGTTAAATACAATTTTTTTTTTAATGGAACCAAAAATCTGGTAATGCAATGCAAATGTGCAATCAGGAAGGCTTTTCTTCCTCACTTAATGAAATAGTTATTCTGAATCTTTACTGTCTAACCCATCTCAACTGATTTCTGCTTCTTACATTTAAGTAGGAAGCTCTCTTGAATGTATTAGTTCTGGCTCTTTGTTGCTTTGAGGTTTCAGAAAATAGTTGAATTTTGAAGAAGTTAAGTAAATAGCATACAGATAAAGTGACTACTGTTGAAGAGCTGTATCTTTTCGAGGATATTCCTCCTTTTATATTTAATATTGATTTACAATTGATTAAGAATTTCTGTAAAGCTTTGGAGGCGCTTCAGGGCATCATTTAAAAGACTGATGAGTAGAACATTTATGCAAATAAATTTTGTCTGTATATGTGCTTTCTTCTCTTTCCTAGAACACCTTAGAATAATACTCCTCCATTTTTATTTTCTCTTTTAGTAATCAAAAATGGTTATGGTGACCTCCTCTAAAGCTTCCCTCAATGTCTTTGATTATTTTGAATCTTCATGTATTATTGGTGTGAAGTAATTTTCAAAGCTTGCAGTAGATTTGTCCTGGCGTAGCATATGACTTGCAGTATTTTTGGAGGTTTTGTTTGGTTGTTTGCTTAATTTTCCCACAACTCTTTTTGTTGATCTAGGACACTTTAGAGCAAGTGTGGCAAAAATGACATAGTCTGGGCTACATGCACAGTCTTGCTATAAGGTCACTTACTCCAGACACACTAGGGGTTAAACATCTAAAGGCTGATAGCAAAAAAGCGTTGTAACTTTAACAAGTATTTCTTGTTCAGGATCCACAACAGGGTTTAGGACAGAGGTGTGGCCGGTTTCTGAAAGATGTGAACTGCATCCAGCAGATCAAAGGAGGTTGTCCCGCCTCTATGCCCTGGTGAGACTTCACCTAGAATATCGCATCCAGTTCTGGGTTCCCCAGTTTAAGAAGGACATGGAGTCCAATGGAGGGCTACAAGGATGATTAAGGGACTGGAACATGTGCCTTATGAAGAAAGGCTGAGAGACCTGGGACTGTTTAGTCTGGAGAGGAGGAGACTGAGAGGGTGTCTAATAAATGTATCTAAATATCTGAGGGCTGGGTGTCAAGAAGGAAGGGGCAACCTCTTCTCACTTGTGTTCTGTGATAGGACAAGGGACAATGGTCGTGAACTACAACACAGGAAGTTCCACCTCAACATGAAGAAGAACCTCTTTACTGTAAGGGTTACAAAGCACTAGAACAGGCTCCCCACAGAGGTTGTGGAGTCTCCTCTGAAGACTTTCAAGACCCATCTGGATGTGTTCCTATGTGACATGTGCTAGATGATGTGGTCCTGCTCTGGCAGGGGGCGTTGGATTCAAAGATCTCCAGAGGTCTCTTCCAACTCATAACATCCTGTGATTCTGTGACCTACATGAAGGACTGTTGTGCAGGATAAGTGTCCTTGCCTGAGGGATCACAGAAAATGGGTCTATTTGTTTAGTTTAAGGAGGAAACACTTTTCTATTAGTTGCTTAGACGTGGACCGCAGATTTAGTGAACTGTATTGAAAACCAAAGCCACCAGGCTGTATTTACAGATCACCCCTTCAATGGCAAAGTAGACTCTTGTGGCTGATGGGGGGCTACATGGGTAGGATTTGTCACAGTAATGGTCCATCATTATTTAATTAGGGGTTTGAGATTCCATGACAATAGGACTGAAAACACAAACACCCAAACACTGACAAGCTCCAGCCAATAGAAGGTATTATTCTGTCATCCTTGGAGAAAAAGAAAGTACAGTACATCACAGCATTTTTGTATTGAAAGGCTTATTAGGTTTTAGGATTCAAAGGCATCCAAGTAGTTTACCAGGTTGAAATTCATCAAGAAATACACTTGTTGTTAGTCCAAAAAGCACTTTCATAACTTGTTCTTTCTCCAGGAACATAATTGAACCTAAAGTTAAAAATGAAGTTGCTAATAGGTTGATAGAATAAAGTGTTTTGTTCTCTAATGGGAAGACACCAGAAATAATCTTAAAAGTGGCTTTACCAAGTGACTGGGGACAGGGCAGCTGATGCTCAAGGTATGGTATTTATAAGCAGTAAATAGCAGCAGGGAATTAAGCAGTCTCCTTCAGCATCCCATTGACTGGCTGCATCTGTCCAGGAGCAGAAAATCAGATCGTACTGTATGGGAAAAGGGAGCAAAAGGGCTTTGAGAGGAGTCATCGTATCAAGAGGTGCACTGAATTGGCAAGTTTTCCTGACAACCTTCAGTAGGCATTGAAGCTGCCATGCCTTGATAGACATCTAAGAGGAATGTGGAGCCCCAGAGAGGCTGCCTATGAATTCAGGCATCATGAGATGAAGATGAGAAATACAAAAAGTAGCAGAGATGCTGGAAGTCTATTTTCCTAATCAAACAGATGCAAAAGAGGTAAGTAGGAGCAGAATTGTAAACAACACTGTTTTGACTATTGATAATTAATATATTTAGCATATAGATTTCAGTTTACATAAGCATGTTATATTTAATGCAGGATTTTATTAAAAGTTCATTATCTATTTTTATGTATTAGACAACTTATCCCCAGAGGTTAGGTCTTTGCCTCACTGGTGGACATTTTTTGACATCTAACAAGGGTATAACCTGCTTCCTGGCCTTGCTGAAATAGACTGTCTCTGCAATCTGAACAGCTGAACAGGTCTTACCCACTGTATGTCAGAGTGTGAAATTTCCTACTAACTCATCATCCATTTATAGCAATTAAAGGGCCATTCCTGAAGAATGCACTGAGTGGAAAATATTGCAGATAAGTGAAGGTGGCCACTGAGACAGCAACCTCTTCTGTAACAGAGCAGAATCCCCAGGTGCCTCCCATGAATAGCAAAGACAGCACCCAGTAGGTCAGTGTCCCAATAGACCAGGGCTTGCTCAGACTGTGAGCATTCCAGCAGTGTCTGGGAAAGTAAGCAGGACACAATGGCAGTGGCTAAGCTGGTCCTTCTGCATAAATGACCTAACAGTTGTAGGCAATGTGAAATGACTGGCATCTTATTATGCTGCAGGTTGCTTCATTACTGGCATTTTAGGACGACTCTTTGCTGTTTCATTTGCTTTTAGCTTAGCTTGTCATTAGTTCCTGGTAGGACACTTGCAGTCCACAGCTGTTTCATGTTGCAATTTAATCTAAAAACTAATATTTCAAATGAGTGAACAAAAGGTTGGCTTGTGACCTGCAAGTAGCTCACAGTTTAGCTCCGTGACCAAGCCTTATGTCAGAGGTACAAAATACTGAAAAATCAGTACTGTCTGGTGTGCCTGTGTTTTGCTTCATAGCTAAGGGAACATATTCCTAAACACTATTTACCTGGGACCAAGTAGTTTTTAAAGAAATAATAATTAGGTCCATTGAAATAGTTAGCACATGTAATTAGTCCATATTTATACAATATTTTGTATCTGACAACAGTGTTTGTATCAAATCCATTTAAGTCTAAAACTCAATAAACATCTTGGCTAGTAATTATTTTTATTTGTAGTTTAAAAACAAAACCGTTTTTATTTTGAGAGTTCCCCCCCACACCCCTCACCACGTTTCCTAGAAGCTTTGACACCATTTGCCAAGAAGCTGTTACACACTGAATGATGGCGACTTGTAGCAATAACTCTCACACCCACTTCTCAAGCCAAATGAGACATTCCAGTGCCAAGACAAGGCATGATCCCTCAAGAACAGCTTGTACAGCAATAGCAGTAGCCTGCTTTTATCTATTCTTTCTGGTTTGGTTTTTTTTTCCTTTTCTCTTGCACTCTATCCAAAACAAAGGATATGACACCACACAGCTCTTTGGCCTGGGTGTATTGTGTGTGCATAGGTGTGGGGAGAAATGACTTGAGCACCTGCAGTTGTTAGTGTAAACATTGGCGTCAAACAAAATGAAACAATTATGGTGTTGTGAGCCGTTTGAGTGTTTCTTTGAATTTAATTATTTAAATGGCCTGCTATTGTTCCTAAATTAAACATTTAAGTTTGCTAAGTGGCTGCCATCCTGGCTTAGTTGGTAAGGTATCATGATGGGTACTGACAGAACAGGAGTTGAATACTAGTATTTTGGAGGAATCTCAGCTCTTCACTTCACTTTCTTACTTCTATTACCACCACTGTGAGGTCCAGTTCAGCACCCCAGTATTGCATGAGCAGGACATTTCCATGGAGAATTGTTTACAGTGTTGTGACTGGGGAGCTGAGTTTCTGGACTCAGCTAAAGCCTCTGAAAGCTGAGATTATCCTCCTGCACCCACTCATGAGAACTCCATGCACATAGACACTCATAAAATGTGGTATTAACTTGGATGTAGAGATACAGTTCTTCCCACCCCATGGGTGAGTCAAGGACAAATTATCTAGTGTTACGGTTTTAAGATGGCACTAAATAAAATTTTCAGCAGAGTTCAAGAGTATGTCCCCAAAGGGGGCCAAGCAGAACAAAAGAGATGAATTTATCACATTTCATTGGGTTGTTATTTTTCCACACAATCTGAGGTTCAGAGTGTTTTAGCTCTTGCTTGCTTGCTTTTCCCACTGATTCTCTCCCTTTGACCTTGCTTACTCTCTGCCAAAACTTTGTTTGGGTTACCGAACAGTAACGAGGTAAGACGAAACAGCCTTGTAGACTGCAATGACCCAGGGGAGAGGGGTTTGGACTTTTGTCCAGGGAGATCTGGGTTTGTGTGCATGTGCGGGGAGTTTAGTGGGGTTTTTGTCTAGTTATAATTGTGTATATATGTATGTGTGTGTGTGTGTGTGTGTGTGTGTATATATATTTGAATATGTTTATTACCTTTTATATTTAACCAACTTCATAAATAATCATTTCATTTTACTTCCAAAATTCTGAGTAATGTAGTAATTTAACTTTGGGAGGTATATCCCAAACTCTAAGTCATATAAACTTAGCACACTTAGTCACTGGTGCCGTAGGCATGCAGAGAAATACCCTGGAGGTGTTTCTGTGGAGTTCCAATAGATTCACCAGATATAGGAGATGTGGCTTTTGAGCATCTGTTTCATAGATCCTCCAGGCCCTTGAGAGGAAGCATCAGTCCTATTCATAGCACTATGTCTCTTTGATGAAAAAGGAGACAGACTTCAGCTAGAGAGAAAAATCTCAGATCATTTGAGTCATCAAAATTAATATTTTTCCAGGTTACCTGAGTTTTATCAGTCTGTTTCTCTACTGTTTAATAAGAGTGAAAAAAAATACAACAGAGGAAGAGAATCAAATTAGTATTGCATTCTTCAATTTTTATAGAGATAGGCATGAATTTTATGAATCTATTATTCTAATTCTAGGATTGTCTGTGTAGAATCAAAGTTCTAAGACACCAACTCTACTATTTACTCAAGAATCTTAAGTTGGAATAAAGAAATAATAAAACAAAATATTCTCATCATGGTGCTGAACAGAAAGGGCTGAGCATGTCAGATTCATCTTTATTGCAAGCCTTTTGTTTAGGTGTTAATTAGCACAACAAATGTTTGCGTTTGCTTTAAAAGGCAGATATTTAAATTCCAGCTATCTGTTTTCTCCTTTTGTTTTGGATTTTGAAACTTTGGAGATCATGTGAAGAAAGGATTTTAAAAACCCTTTCTGAAATGTCAAGACTAGAGTTTACAGAGTGGATAATTTCCGAGCCACAGATACCATCTTTTAATTTCTATATCCTCACTGATTTTGTTTTCCTCCATGGCTGTATCTTGTTCATGTATGATTCTCTGTAGCCATTCAACATTCTAAAGCATTGCTTTCTCTCAACATTCTAAAGCATTGCTTTCTCTCAGCATTCTAAAGCATTGATTTCTCTCAACATTCTAAAGCATTGCTTTCTCTCAGCCTAAATTTGTATGGGGAGAAGAAACATTTCTTTTTGTTTGTTTTGAAACAAGTGACTTGCAGATGCTAGTTGAATATAGCCCTGTGTAATATGTCTGGTAAGTCATGAAGGGCTTGAGCTCAAATACATTTTCACATCTGAAGACAGTAAGGGACATGGCCTGGGGTGAAAAAAAAAAAAATAAAAAAAAATTAGACACTTGAGAGCAGAGAGAACTGTCAACCACACAGAGACATTGTTCAGAAGTGACCGGTTTTGAAGTGAGAGACCTGTTTATTATTTTCATGAGCTCAACTCTATTTATTTTGACTCTAAGAAATAGACACATGACAAATGTATGCCTTTGTTGATTCGGACAGGGAAATTGACAAGGTCCTTCTATTCCTTGTATCAAAGTCCTTAAATCCTCAGGACTTAATCAAACCAAAAATGATCACAGAACTTTATGACAAAATAGTATTTTATTTCATTTTGGTTTTCTTTTAATAGACCTGCCATCTCTCAGCATTTTTAGCACTGGGCCTTCAATTTGTTCAAAATTGTCTTAAATGTCACATACTATCAGTATAGAAGAGATGATTTCTAGTGAGAGACAAGGATTGGACCACTCTCCAATTGTATTAATGCTATTTATGGTGGGGAAACAATTTCTTTTCATAGAGGAAATATTTTAATCTATTCCGTTGCTTATGATGTCTTGCTTTTTTTCTTCATCTAGTGAATAGGTTAAAAAGTAAAAAGACAGAATTTTCCTCAGGAGACAGAGTCTCCCCAGGCAGAGTGTATATTTAAAAATGACTGCTGTCAGTGTGATGTGGTAATAGACCTTCATCCCTAATGCAAGTGCTGGCAGCAACTGAGGTATGTGAGGCATCATTCACTAGAATAAATCTGAGGATGACTTTTTGTAGCTTTTTGTAGCAGTATGAGTTCAATTCAAATAATAATCAGCTAATTCACTGGCAATTTTCAGATGTGAGTCAAACTAATTTCAAGACAATCATCCTTAGATAGTTTCATTGAATAGCCTTGGAGATGATGCTTGTGTTGATGTCCATTAGTATTTCAGTCGACACTAATGCGCACTCTGCAAAAAAAGAACAAAGCAAAACACACACAAAAAAAGAGCACCCATACAAAAAAAAACAAAAAACAAAAAACAAAAAAAAAACCCAAACAAACCAAAACAGGAAAATAAGAAGGAAAAAAACCCAAGCTAACAAAAAAAAAAAAAAAAAAAAAAACAAAAAAAAACCCCCAAAAAAACAAAANAAAAAAAACCACAAAAAAACCCCCAAACAAACGAAAAAAAACAACTCCAAAACACACAATTCACTAAAGAGCATCAAAAAGTCTGGAATTTCAAAATGCTGGAGGTGATGCAAGTTTGTTTTTACCCAATGGTGTTCCCTACAGGAGGTCTAAATCTAGGGCTGCTCTATATAAGGAGAAAATGGGTCCTTTAGGATACTTACTCAGATTTGAAAGTGTAGCTAAGCTTCTGATAAGCAACAAATGTCAAAACACTTGCTCCGTATGAAAAGTCATTGAAACCAAAGCCACGGCTTGCTACTTTTTACAAGAGCTTTTAGATTCAAGCCACACACAACTTCCCTGCCATGCTGTTACGAATTATGCAAAATTAATAATTTATATTAGTATTGATATCCAGGCAAAGATTGTTAGTAACTAGGAAAATTGTTTATTAACATTAAATCTCACCAGAAAATGTCTTTACAGTGTTTGAAATGCATGGTTTGGATATTTATACACACAGGGAACAGGCAAAACTAGAACACTTAAAGAAATAACTAACAAATGCAAACATTAAACTTAAAACTGGGAAAAGGTTCTTAGTTTCAATTATACCTCTTGCCCACCAGGGAACTTGAGAGGTTCCTTTTTGCTACTAAGGGAGAAAGGTACAATAGAATCTAGTTATAGAATTTCTTAGGGACAGACTTTGAATATTTACCCACAAAAATTAGCCCTGGATTCACAGGGCTTGCTACAGCTTCAGACAGCATCCAAACACTTTCAGGGAGTTCTGTCGATGCCTTGTCAGCCGCTGAGGCTTCTGATTCTTCCCAGACTCTATCAAGGATGCTGGGGGAGAAGGTAGACAGTCTCTGACCTAGTCCTGGCCCCTCTTGGATGATCTGTGTGTCCTTTCCAAGGCTTCCCAGTTTGGGCTGGAGACTTGCAGGTGTAGGCAGGATATCTTGCAGATGTGCAGTCTTGGCACAGGTGTCAGACTGGCTATGCAGGCCTATCATGTGGAGGCATTTAGAGGCTCTTCCTGATAAACTCAAAGCAGTGTAGTCTCCAGATAGATAAACCCTAAGCAACAGGGACAACTCATAGTTAGCATAGCATAATGCTGCAGAAGGCAATGTCAGAATCACTGCCAGAAGCAGAGAGCACATTAAGGTAGAGACAATGGCAGTAACAGCAAGCAAGCAGGAAGAAAGCACACAGCAAGCACCTGCTCATCTCTTTTAACAATACAGCCTGAGACAAATGGGCCTTTGGACAGAATAGCCAATCAGAATACCAGTTAGCTGAACTTGAGCATATTATATGAAGCCATAGGCTTGCTCTACCCACATTTCGGAAAAACAAAGGCATTGCACAAGGCAGGAACAAGCCAAGTGTATGTACCTTGTTTACCACAGGATGTAAACTGGAGCAAAACAGGTCTGGGCAAGCCAGGGTCCTTAGACTCAGTGGCTCCAAGTTCTTTGTCCTAATTCCCACAGTTGCTTCGCCCATCAGCAGGAGGAGAGAGAGTATAAAAACATCTGGGCAAACCAGGACACATTCTGGCCTATTTAGGCCTACCAAGACATATGCATTACTAGTATGTAAAGGAGTCTAAAATCGCACTTGCTTTTTTACTTTTGTTCTTCTTTTTTAACTGTAACTTGAATTTCTTTTCCCTTCACAGACTATAGACTCAGTATACATAACACCCCATTTGCAGAAAAATACAGAATCATACAATTGTCAGGGTTGGAAGGGACCTCAAGGGCCATCTGCCCATTCCAACCGCCCTGCCATGGGCCTAGAGCCCCATGCACTGTCTCACCACCCTTATGGTGAAGAACTTTATATCTTCTGGAAGACAGAGGGACACCACTTCAAACCACACAGCCAAAGTGAGATGTTGTGAGACTAAAATGGACACTTAACCATTTGAGCAGTTTTCCTTTATGAAAACACTATGTTGGTCCATCAGTTTATGAGCAGAAATTGCATGGATAAAGCCTGTCCCTGGCACAGCTGAGCAGAACAGGTGTACTGTGGCATACGTTTTGGAAGGGGAACCTTGAGGTTTGTTTCTTGAAGCAATGTGGTATGTGACAGTTATTGCAACATTAACTTCACTAAGTTCTGGTTATCAAATACAGCTCTGGAGCAGTTTGCTTACTGCATACCATTAACAGGAAATTCATCACTGTCGTCTCTTTGGCCTCTGCCTGGGAGCTTCTGATAGAAACCTCTCCGTGCCTCGATGCCAGAGACACGCAGGGTCCTTTTCTCCTGCATCAGACGCTGTAGCAATCTCATCACTTCTTTGTTATGGAGGAACAAGCTGGTCCTGTAGCATCAAAGACCAGTTCTTATATGGAAAACCTGAAGGGTAATTCAGAGAAAGATGAAGGCATGAGTCTTTTATTAAAAGATACTGTTACTTGATCAAGTTAGAAAGCAGCCAACCTCACTAAAATGTGGAACATGCATATTAAAAAAAAAAAAAAAACTTATTTCAAATCAGTCACCATTTAAGCAGATTGAAATGAACACCAAAAAAAAAAAAAAGGAAAAAAAAACAGCCCCAGTGT
>VWZE01011228.1:48384-70121 GCA_013396675.1 Eubucco bourcierii
AAAAAAATCAGGCCCAGTGTGTTAGCCAATTTGATATTCTGTGCTTCTTGCTAAGCAATGCCAGTCAGGAAACAGTTATGCAGCTGTCTACTGTTTTGAGTCTGCGTGCAATGTGGTCACCAAGGTAGAGGACTTAACAGCCAGAAACAACTCTGCTCAATGTGCAGGAGCAGTTGGATAGCAACCAGAACATTAATACAGCTGAAAAACAAATATGGATTAATAGAAAAAGTATCAAAATGCTGGTTTTTTAATAGAATCATGCAACCATTAGGTTAGAAAAGACCTCTAAGGTCAAATCCAACCACTTACCTACATGTATTTTTGAACACATCTAGGGATGGCAACAGCACCACCTTGCTGGACAGCCTATTCCAATGCCTGACAAATCATCTTGAACAGTGTGTTCTTCTGGATACACCTCACAAATATGAATGGCAGAAATAGGTCTTAAGAGAATGGAGATAAAATTCTGAGTATCATACAAAAACTTACATGGGGAGAGAACATGAAATGACAGTACCTGTTTACCATGTCTGTTAGACAAAGTAATCCATGACACACTAGTGCATAGGCAGTTATCTTTTAATGAAACTAAAAGAAAATAAACCAAAACAAAGTTCCATTACCCTCACCATAAAGAACTGTTTCCTCATATTGAGTTGGAACCATCTGCATTCTAGCTCGTACCTGTTGTTCCTTATCCTCTCACTGGGAACCACCTTCATCTGGACACACACTAATCAGATATTTATAGACATTGGTGGGATCCCCTCTCAACCTTCTCTTCCCCAATCTAAACAGCCCCAGGTCTCTCAGGTTTTCTTCATTGGAGAGATGTTGAAGTTCCACAGTCATCTGGAGCCCCAGCACAGGAAGAACATTGAACTGTTGGAGCAGGTCCAGAGGAGGGCCACGAAGATGATCAGAGGGCTGGAGCAGCTCTCCTATGAGGACAGACTGGGAGAGTTCGGGCTTTTCAGTCTGGAGGAGACCTGATAGTAGCCTTCCAGTATCTGAAGGGGGCCTACAGGAAGGCTGGGGAGGGATTATTTACAAGGTCTTGAAAAGTAAACTCTTCCATGCAGAGCTTACTATAATAATCGCCTTCCAGGAAGTATATTGCCAGAATAATAAAGTCTAAGTAACAGCAGGCAAAAATTACTGCGGATTACTGGGCACAAATTTATTCCTGTTTTGTTGAGAAGGCGGCACTGCTACCTGAGACAGCTCCCAGTGGTGAGCAGCAGTTGATCCCAAAAGGCACCACCTTTGCTCACTGATAAGTGTATGTGGAGGTAGTGCCAGTGTGAGCATCCCAGAGAGTGATCTAAAACATCTTTCCATGCAGATTTTGCACAGCAAAAGCCAGATGCATAGCTATTCATGGGAAGCAAATTCAAAAGGTGCAAAATAAATAAGTTTTCAAAGGGATGCAAAATATTAGTGAGAAATGTTGTTAACTTGAACTTAGAATAGGAGCCCAAGTCTGGGGCTGAGGAGAAACATGGAAGTGTGATCTGTTGATATATTCCACCACTGCTTTGTAGGGTCACAAAACACCAGCACTGAAGAATCACTCATCCCAATGTCTCCTATAAGGTTGTAGTAATTGCATTTCTGCAGATCCTGATGCCTCCTTTCAGTACACCAGCATGGAGACTCTCTGTGCTGCCCATGCTCTTATGACTTTCACCAGCTGAAGCCATGGATGTGCAGTTATACTTGACAGCAGTCTTTTCATCTCAACTGAGACAGAAAAGTGCCCCACAGGAGGTCAGATAAGCACAGAGACAAATCATTCTGTGTTTAATCTGGGGTTTTGGGTTTGGGTTTTTTTTTTTTTTTTGCATTTAAGGAGATAACCTGATTTAACATTCTAAATATACTGTCCATTGTCCTTGTTTTTTTTTCTTTTTTTTTTTTTTGTTTGGTTTGGGTTTTTTAAACTTTGGTTTACATTTAATAGCAAGTTAGATTCTTAAATGGCTTCAGTCTGCTCTCAGCAATCTCAAGAAGTTTGCAAGGGTCAGAGATGAGACAAGACTAACAGAAGGGAGATCTTTTGAATCTTTCTGCATGCACAAACTGACTCAGGCAATCTTCTGACCTGAAAATGCCCAGAGGAGGGGAGACTATTACAAATGAGTACACATATGCTTGTTCTGTACTTTGCAGTATGCAAGTGTACCAGACCATATGGACCTCTGCTCCAGCCTCATGGAGATATTCTGCTGGAAGGTTTTACATTCATTGTCAACCTTGACAAGAATGACATAAGTTAGGTGCTGCAATTGATTGAAGTCGGACATTCAGTGAAAGAAATGTGGAATTCTCCTGAATATGTAGAAGAAGTGGAAAAGTATGAAAACAGTCTTGCTATTAAAGTTTTTAAATATATTTTTATCCATATTTTTAAACAATTTAACTTTACAAATTTAGCCCAAGCAGTAGACCTAACAGTAAAAGAAGAAGGCACTATCAGTTTGGTTGCAGAGGTGCTGAACAGTCATGCCCCTAGGCTTCTTTCAGAATTACCTTTTAGAAGGACTAAGATTTATTGAGCATTGTTTGTTTGAGGTGAACAGTGGCTTCATCTCCATAGCTTGTTACTGAGGAGATAGTATTCATTCCAAAGATGAGGAATCAATATCCATTCCATTGGATATTGATTTATCTCCATTTTAGACTTTTACATCTTTGAAAATGCTGAAATTTTTTTTGTGTGTGTGTGTGTGTGCATGTGTGTAATATACCTAGCAAATATTCTGACTGGGTCTGCACTACCAAATGGTGCTTTCTAGTTATGGTATCAGCAAAGACTAGAGAGATTTTCCTGCCTCAGGCTGATGTGTACAATATCTCAAGATGCACAGGTGTGATGCCTGGACAGCATACCTAGAAGGATCTGAGGAATAGTTTAAAAAACAAAACAAAACAAAAAACAAAACAAATAAACCAGAAAAAAAAACCCCACACAAACAAAAATGCAAAAAAAAAAAATACCAAACTGTGCCTATAACAGAGTCCCTGACTAAGATGTGTGGATCAGCTGGTAAGCAAGAGGCCCAAGAGAAAACAGGAAATAAAATAAAAGCAAAGACCACTGCTGGCAGCCATATCCCAGCTGCTCCTGAACTGAAAGGAGGGATGGGGACAGATCCTTGAGGTCCCTTCCAACCTTACCATTCTATGATTCTATGATTCTATGACAGAGTGCTCAGCTGGCTTTACAAGGGCAGTTCCTGGTGGGAATCCTGTCTCATTGCCATGCTTTGGCTGTATGGCTGGTATGTGGATGAGGAACTAGATCTGCACCATCATCTTGCGATGATGACCTGAGATCCATAACCTCCGAGTCCTCTGTAGTATTTAACAGTATCACAAAACAACCTGATGATATAGCTTCCTGAAAGAAGTAGGCTTGGAATAGTCTTAATATTCATTAATTTATTCATGTGCCAGATGGTCACCCAAACACCTGAGTTGATACCAGGAAAAGACTACAATAAACTCACTTGTCTCTAGGTTAAAGCCTCAACTTTGTGTGCTCCTGGACTGACTGGGAAAGCAGTACCCAGAGACACAACGGTCTCATATGTGCCTTCATTAGCACCCACTCATCTACAGCCATATGGCACTGTATTTTGACATGTGCTGTAAACAAAATTGCAGAAATCCAATTAATATTTAAGAAAAAAGCAGAATAGTCCCAGCTGTTTCTTGATACAACTTCGAGTTGTAATTATTCCTTTTTCTCATCATTACAAGTGAATCTTATCAGCTGCCCTTACAGCGAGTTTCATCTCTAATTATTTTCAAAGTTAGAAGTAAAAAAATAATTTGATAATAATGGGTGAATCACACAGTATTTGCATTGGGTTAGTTGAGTGATGCTATGGATGGTAGCTCAGTTGAGTTTCTATGGTAGTGAAGCCAGAGTTTTCAGGGAAATCGGAATCCTTGCAAAATGAAGCATGATGTCTGTGGGAAAGCAGCCTGTCCTGGTAAGGAAAAGAGTAGTGAAAAACGATTTTCAGTTGAGAATTTGCTCGCTCCAAGTCCTTCTGATGAATTTTGGAGCTAGGTTTCATGTTTCTTTGTGCCTGATACCCACAAACACATGACTGTAAAGCAGCAGTAATTAAAAACCTTATTCAAATCACATTTGAAAGGGATTTTTTTTTTTCCTTTGGAGAAGACTTGTCTTGTGCAGAAGACCACATAGGCACTGCTTGTAGACAAAAACTAATCAGCTTCAACATAGGTTTAGCACTGGCAAATCACCAGGTCGGCAGTTCGCTCCTGTGTATACCGTCAGTCACTTCTACTGATTCTTGTCACATACACACTAAACCCCACCATTTTTTCAGCTGCTCAAAGCATCATCCAAGCTTGACCTTGAACAACTCCAGGGAGAAGGAACCCACAACCTCCCTGGGCAGCCTATCCAGAATCTTACCACCCTTGTACTGAAACAAAAAAATAATCTTCCTAAGATCCAGTCTGAACCTTCTCTCACTCAGCTTAAAACCATTCCTTCTTGTCCTGTTGCCTTTTTCTTTCTTATGTCTCATATCCACCTCTTTTCTGATCTTGGATTTCCTTTAGTATCATAGAATCATAGAATGGTAAGGTTGGAAGGGACCTCAAGGATCATCTAGTTCCAACCCCCTGCCATAGGCAGGGACACCTCCCACTACTACAGGTTACTCAAGGCCTCATCCAATCTGGCCTTAAAGATTACATTCAAAACATGACACTTTAATTAACAAATGTTCCTTCTTTTGTTCCTTTTCCTTAGTAATGACGTATCCCACTAGGAGGCAAAAAGACAAAACCATCACTGGTAAAACTTTGTCATATTTTTAATTCTGGTAAAGAGTAAAAGTTTTTTACCCATTGGCTTATTGCCATGATTTATTTAATATAGTTATACAAGAAAAAAAATATATTTTACACAGAAGAGATCATTTACTAAACATGTGGTTTGTTTAATTAAAAATGTAAATAAACAAAAACAAAAACAAAAAAGGGGAAAAAAATAGGGAAACAAATTTTCACAATTCTAAGTATATTCATGGTCATTCTGTTCTTTGCCATCAGTACTGTTCCATCTCTTAATGTTGGTGCCAAAGAGGTTATCACTGGATGATATTATCAAAGTAAAATTATATTTGACCTATTTTTTTCTATTCATATAAACCAGGGTGTAAAAACGAAAAAAAAAAAAAAAAAAGAGCCATGAGGCTTCCATTTCTTTAAATTATGGAGATAACACATTTTTGAAGTGTGTTGACCCAAAAGACCTGGGAGAAAAAGGTTTAAACTGAAGAGGTGGAAGAAGGGTGAGAGGAGGAGTGTGGAATGATGTTGTCAATTAAACCCTGGGTTAGGGAATGAAAATTGGCATCACCTGCCTTTTTCTGACACCCACATAACCACACAGGGCTGAGAAATACAGTAAATTCAAACTTGGCAAAGTGAGAAAGTTAAGAGTAGACTTAAAGGGACAACTTTGTCAAATGTGCTATGTTAAAGAGAAGAAAAGAAAAATGTAAACCATTTTGGCCGTGTTGCATGTTTGATGCTCATGCAAAATGGTTTTGCCTGGTTTCTGAAATAGTAAGCTCCCTGCATAAGAGGTGATCATTTTTCTTACCCTTTTCTTATTACACTTTTCTTATTACTTACTTTGTCTCCCACAACATCAGACTCCTTTAAAAAAAAAAAAAAAAAAAAAGTTTGAATGAGCAATACCCAAGTACCTCATCTTTAAGCAGTCTTTAGTAGTGGAAAGATTAGAGGTATGCAAAGAAATTAAGGACTTGGACAGGAAGAGAGAGTGACATTTATTTTACTTTGTCTGTACCATGTCACATAAATTATCGAATGATCTCAGACTTGTGCTGTGATTGCATTTCTCACTAAAAGCCAATGATATTTCTTGTGGGTTGAGAATAAATCTCCTTTGGAAACATCCAGTTATGCTCCATGTGGAGCTGGCCAGTGGACTTTAGAAAGCAATTAAATGACCAACAAACTGGGAGCTCCTGGCTGCCCTTTGGATCCACTGGACACTCATCCATTCTCAAAATGAGATGAGCAAATAGCTTTTTTTCCTCCTCTTTTTTTCTTTTCCTGGGTCCTAACTAACAGAATCATTGAGATTTCTGGGTAAGCAAATGTGTGTATGAGTTAACCCACATCTGGTTTTTACAAGGTATGCACAGACAAGCTATTAGGAACTGGAGATAGGCACAGGGTAGCAGCTCTGTGCTAAAATTCCACAAGTAAGGCAATTCTAACCTTAAAATTCATGACTTTTGTGCTGCCAGTAATGAACAGCAAGATACCTGGATGGATGCCTGGATGACCAGACCTTTTCCCAGTTGTGTGATTGCTGCCAATGAGGAACAGCATAGTTCAAGGAGAGCACAATGAAGCTACACGAGTTTTTAAAGATCCCAATTTTCAGTTTTAAAGAGAGAAGAAAAAAAATATAATAACAACAGTAATAATTACAGATATAATGTGGTTTGTTCCAGTACCGTTGGATTCCAAAATTAAAACAGGCTTCTTCTATTGCAGTAAAATCCCACTACAATAATAGCAATTAAAAAAAAAAAAATCCCTAGGCTGCTTTTCTTTTTCTGAAATGAATTTAATTATTTGGAAAGTGAGAGACTCAGAGCACAGCCATGATTTGAGCAGAGTGTGGGCAGCTGCCCCCACAAAACTCCCTGCACCCGGTTACACAAACATATCCCACAAACAAGGCTCCCACAGCCCTGCCCCACTGATGCCCACCACACTGAGCTGAGCTTTCCCTAGCCTAGGCAGGGCTTGCTGCTGCCTGTTGTCAGTAGCCCACTTGCTAATTGTGCTCAAGCAGCACAAAGTACATTTACAGCACTGTATTGATGATTATAGCTGAAGAAAGCAATTTGCCCCTTGGGAGGTGAGTATGGCACAGTAACCTCACCAAACAGCTCGGGAAGCACAAGGTTACTGCACTAGCTTAATATGCAACCCAGCACTGTGTACTTTCATACTTAATATGCAGCTCTAATTGCTTGCCTGCATTTTGATTACCTTCTCTTCCTGGAATTTGCTCTTGTGTGGCTAAGCCTAGTGAACTTCAAAGCATGAACTTGGTGGCTCTTATGATTTTTTATTTCTGCAGTTTGATATTGAGAACAATGTCAAAACCTTTTGTAAGGTGCAAGACTAACTTTGTAGAAGTTTAACCTCAGGGTCTTTACTTCTGCTGAATTGGAAGATTACACATTTGGTCTGGTCAGAATTAATGCTTCCACATTTAGTCTCCTACCATCACTGTCCTTGGTCCTGCCTACCTAATACTAGCTTCAAGAATGGCACATAAGTAATTTCTTTCAAAAGAAAGGCTGCTCTTCATTTCTGGGTGTAAATGTGAAGAAATTCGACTAACTGCTTCACTATCTTAAACTACTAAAGCTAACCCACTCAAATGCATTTTCCTGTCAGTGCCCACACTTTCCTCCCTCTCTTCTTTATTTTTCCTTCTTTTCCCATTATCCAGCTCCCCAGAAATAATATGCAGTAAACTTGTTTGCTTTTTTTGGTTGGTAAATGTCTGCTTTAAATGCCACCTTATTTAAAGATAAGAAAAATAACCACATAAGAAGTAAATGTCCCTTTCCAAATATAAAATAAAAGCTGTCTTATTTTAGCCTTCATGGCAGCTCATGTGTCATTTTCATCATTTCTATCTCTCTCAATGACTGAGAGGCAGTGAGAGGAGGCGAGAAAAAAAAACAACCCACACTTTTTTTTTTGTTTTGTTTCCCTTAGAAAATACATATTCAGAGCTTTCTCTAACCTGATTTTTTTCTACATTAAGTCATCCATAGGCAAAGATAAAATGAAATCTCAGTAATGTGGTATTTTAATCAACTTTTAGTAAAATATATATCAGTAATTAGACTAACAGAGCAGCATCAACCCTGTGGTACGTGAGGGCTGCAATAGTTAATGTAAATTACAGCACACAGCAGCAAACAAAGGGGAACAGGCCTTCCAGTGGTGGCTGAGAGCAAGCTGTGAAATAAGGCAGTTCAGTTAGAAACTAATTACCCCTTTACCCTGACACTGAAGGGGAAGAAGCAATGCAAGAATTGATTTTGGGCAGTAGTGGGGTCTTTTGATATTTGTATGAGTAACTCAACTAGGGCCTAATTGCAGCTCAACTTGGCTCAACAGAAAATGTCCCTAGTCTGTGGGCACTAGACTCTTTCAGTTTCCTAGACTAAAAGGTTTACTTGTTGTTTTTTTTTTTCCCTCCTTGTTTCTTGATATCCCTCAGCAGGCAGATACCAATGCAAGATGAGCTTTGAGCTTCTGTTCTTGAGACTTGATTTCCCCAAAATGACAAACAATACTCTTACAGCACTGCAGCATTTATGGTAAGTATTGCCTCAGTGAACCCAGAAAGTAATTCATTCTGACTGTTGTATGTTTTTTCATATGTGATTTAGTTAGCCAGTGTACTGAGATACATAGTGGAAACATTTGAGTTGCACAATCATTACAAACTTTCTGTCTCTTTAATATTTTACTTTCACTTAATATTCACCTTTCAGTGTGTAAATATAATCTACTGAATTTCTCTAAACTTATCACTACCCTGGGAGAAGAATACATGAATATGTCCAAGATATGCTCTTGAAATCCATTCTTCTATCTTCTCAGCTGCGACAAAGAGCCGCAGTTATTTAAGGAATCTGCTAGCTGATGTTTGTTATAGTGATACAATTTTTCTTTTGGGGGCTTTGGTTGTTGATTAGAAGCTCCAAGTGTAATGAGTGAGCACAGATGTAAACCACATGTCTGCTTTGTGCCAGCAAGTTTGTGCAACAGCTTGAGATCTGGCACTATGCGCTGTAGTAAAGTAGTGCTGCAGCTTTAGTCCAAGTGTGTCTTCCCTCTTAGCACTGGCATTAAGCCCATTTGCTTACCCTAGTAGTTAAGTTACCTAGTTGATGCTATAAACGCATCTCCTGTTCCTGCCTTAGTCTTCATTCCCAAGAACCAGCCTGATCTGTCCCTGAGCTTCTTGTTTGAACCTTTGGCCCATTTTACCACCATCCCTTCACAAGACTCTTCCCTCTGTGCTACACAGGAACCATTTTCCTTCATAATCCTGCTCTTAAAAAATAAAACTTTATGTTTCTGACAAAGATAGATAGCGACTTTCATTGAAGAACTGGAATAAAATTGCTGTCTACAACTACCTGAAGGATGGTTGTAGCCAGGGGGAGGTTACCTTCTTCTCTCAGGCAACCAGCACCAGAACAAGAGGACACAGTCTCAAGCTGTGCCAGGGCAAGTTTAGGCTGGAGGTGAGGAGAAAGTTCTTGACTGAGAGAGTCATTGGCTACTGGAATGGACTGCCCAGGGAGGTGGTGGAGTCACCATCCCTGGAGGTGTTCAAGGCGCGTTTGGACGTGACGGTTGGTGCCATGGTCTAGTCTTGAAGTCTGTGGTGATGGGTTGGACTTGATGATCTTTGAGGTCTCTTCCAACCCTGGTGATACTGTGTGATATTGTGATACTGTGATAAATTCTTATTCTTACAGCATGCAGCTATCAATTAGCACCAGTGTTTCATCTAAATGCTTGAAAGTTTGATAGATCTATTAATAGCACAAACCCAGGCATCTGATTTCTAAATAACCCAAAGTTCAGTTTCAATTCTGTTTGACTATCCTGGATTTCTGTTTGAAATCATCATGTATACATTTCTGCTAAACTCTATTTCTAGGTCACGAATCTAGTCTGGATTAAATAGGCAATGCAGCATACTTCCAGTTCTGCTGCTGATCATACTCACAATGAATGCAAGATCCCAAAGCACTAGGGAAAATGTCTATTAAAAAAAACCCACAACAACAACAAAAAACAAACAAAACAAACCCCCAACCATCTCCTAAGGAAGAAAAAAAATTTTTTAAAAGCCCAAACAAATTATTAAAAATCAAGACATTGTAATAGGCTTTTTGCAGTGCTCCAATACTCAACACAGAATGCAGTCTTCATTCAAGAATCACTAATTAAACTCCCAACTCATTTGTTCTTTCAAGGGTTTTAGTATAAGCTCTTCCTCAGCCTGAGTTGGCTGAGCTCCAGCCTTTGGTACAGGGCAGCACTAGGACAGGAACAGTATAGAGATGCATAAAAGTAAGTCTGCAGATCTCTTACCTTGACACTTCTGGTCCTGATTTCCTACAGCAGCTGGTGGTTTCCTACTGTAGTGGTGGTATGGGAGGGATTTATTTATTTAAAAATTTACTTTTTTTTAAAAATTTTTATTTGAATATATTTAATCTGACCACATTACCTATTTGTAATCAGATTCTTTGCACAGTAGTGAAAAACATTGTACAGAGGAAAAGGCAGAATCTAGAACACACAAGAAATAACTAGCAAAATAAAACAAACACTAAAGTATTAGAACTGGAAGAGACGTTCTTTCAGTTGGTTATGCCACTTGCCCACTAGAAGGACTCAAGAAGCTCCTTTCTGCTTAAGGGAGAAGGCACTTGGATTCAATTACAAAATTTTACAGAGTTTTGCAAAGAGTCTTTTGAGTATTTACTCACAAAACTTTATCTCTGGACTCCCAGGGCTAACTACAGTTTCCAGACAGTACCCAAACACTTGAAAAGAGATCTGTCAGTGTCTTGTCAGCCATCGAGGCCGCTGAATCTTCCCAGGCTCTAACAGGGTGCTGGGAGAGAAGCAGATGATCTCTGACCTGATCCTGGTTCCTCTTGACTCCAGACTTGGCATGGAGTTTGCAGAGGTGCAGGCAGGAGGTATTGCAGATGTGCACAAAGGCACAATGTGGCGCTGACTAAGTGAGTCTATGGCATGAAGGCACTTGATGCCTATTCTCTGGTAAACTTGAGGCACCACAAGGTTCCAGGTAGCCAAACCCAAAGCATCAGGGCTTGTTATTATGTAGCAAGCAGAATGTTGCAAAGCATGGCAGGATGCAGGGGTAGAGAGCAAAGCCACAGAAGCAACGGCAGAAGCACAGAGAGCACACAATAAGGCAGAGCACATTGTGTTTTCCGGCTCATCTCTTTCATCAATGCAGCCTGAGATTAATGACTCTGTGGCCAAAAATTAGCCAATCAGAACGGCAGTTTGCCAAACTTGACCATATCAGGTTAAGTCAGGGCTTTTTACCTTTTAGGGCAGAACTAAACCAAGTGTACAAACACGTGTGATTACCCTGTTTGGAGGGAGAGGAGACTGGAAGGCACCAGGCCTTCATCTTCCTTTCCTGTGGTTGCTTCTCCCAACAGCAGAAGACAGTGTGTGCAGAAAACACATCAGAACAAGCTAGGACATGATTTAGACCTATTTTGGACTTCCGTGGCACCTACATATTTTACGAGTACTACATTTAAAGTCTCCCAGCTATACTGAGTTGGTAGTTAAGTATCACCATGACTTTGACGCAGTCCTCTAAATTCTCTTCTCATTCTCTGCCCTGTACGCTGAACATGCATCCATGCCTCCCTGTGTATGCTGACTGCAATGAATCCTATGCCAAATGGTCTGCACAAAGATTTAAGGGAGAATAATTTATTTCTTACATAGTCTCAAGTTATTTCATCTGTTCACACCACTCCATTTACTCAAGAAAGTATATCTGTGCTTAGTTTCCCATGCTTTGCAAAATGATGAGTCTTTTCTCTCTCTTGTATTTGCACATTGATGGTGTCTTATGAGTCTTTTCTTCATATTTTGAAGGATGTCATTTTCTTTCATTTGAGAAAAAGAAAATAGATAGTTGAATGAGAAATAAATAATATGCCCCAAAATAGTAGTATCATAGAATCATAAAATCATAGAATGGTAAGGTTGGAAGGGACCTCAAGGATCATCTAGTTCCAAACCCCTGCCATAGGCAGGGACACCTCTCACTAGTATAAGTTACTCAAGGCCTTGTCCAACCCGGCCTTGAACACCTCCAGGGAGGGAGCAGCCACAATCTCCCTGGACAATCTGTTCCAGTGCTTCACCACCGTCACTGGAAAGAACTTCCTCCTAACATCAAGTCTAAATGTCTCCTCTGCCAGTTTAAACCCATTGCCCCTTGTCCTGTCATTGCAAGACCTTATAAATAGTATCCTGTTACTTTACAATGCAAATGTACTTCATTTACACATACATACATACATACACAAAAATGTACTTCAAATGGAGTGTAACTGTTTATCTATTGTTTTATGAAGGTCTCACCACAATTAAATATTCTTGTTCTCAATTAAAGCACATATAATGTCAATGGTAAAAGGGCAGAGCAGACAGATACAGTACTTGTAGAATTATAACACTGTCTCTGTGCAGCATAATTCTTCTCTTTCTGGTGAACATTTTAGATATCTGATATAGTTTACATTTTAAAAAAATGCAAACAACAAAGACAAAAAAAAAAACCACAAGAAAAAAGCACTACACTAAACATGTAATGGGTCTTGTGCATTATTTTGTACAAACCCAAAAGTTACAATTACCTTATTAAACACTATGTTACTAAAGGTTAGAATGAAGATCTAAAACAATGTCTTCAAAAATACTACATTGGAGGTGAGAAATGACAAAAGCGAACAAATTATTTTGTAATTTTTTTAATTTATGCATCTCTGTTTGGTCACATTCACACCCTCATCACAGACTGGATGTGTTCCCATGTTGTGCTCTGTTCTGGACATAATGCCATGCAAACTAATAAAGATAAATGGCAATAGAGAAGAAGAAGCAAAGATGGAAAAAACTATGAAGGATGAGGTTTTTATATCCAAAATAGGGACTTGAATTTTAAAGATAACTGTACTCAATATAGATCAATAGAAGAGCAAATTGGATTTGATTCAGGTCCTGAAATGGATCTATGTGATCTTGATCTTATTTAGCTAACTTCCATGTCAGTTTGAGGAAGCTGGAAGGGCTTGTTTGTGTGAGTGAGAAGTTCTGAGTCAGCTGCACCTAATGCTCTGTTTCTGTAGCCAACGCTAGCACATAAGGGAAACTGCATGCTGGATTTTGTGGAAAAGAAGAATCCCGAAGGAACCACAGGGTTTGTGGTACCAGGGCCATTCACAGAGAAAGATGAAGTGTGAGACACACCACAAGGAAAAAATCTTTGCAAGCCAATGACCAGCAGTGCCAGTACTAAACACAACTGCTTGTGAAAAGACTGTAAGAGTGCTTTGCTCTGTGTAAATATGAATTCCTCTGTTTTATTGTATACATTTTTTTTCTATCAGATAATATTCAGGACTTTTATAAGGTAAATATATTTCATTAATCCTGAAACTTTTCTACACATAGTTTATCTCTCTGATTAAACACATTAAATTTTGGACCACATCCAGAATTATAAGATTAAAATCCACATTTTTTGAGTAGTAAATTACACCTAGGTAAACCACCTACCTGTGCCAAGAATCCATCCAGAAGCATAACTGTCTAAACAGGCTAAACAGAAATTTCTTCTTTTTGAACATTGTTTAACATTCTGGTATTTAGCCAATTTCCAAGGTAAAAAAAAAATATTTAAAATCTCCCTACAGTAATTCAACTATAATAATTTCAGACTCAGATGAATAAGGAACAGTGCAAAGGTTACTTTCCATAATATTTTTTACCTTAAGATATATCTGAAAACTACCATATATTTATTTTAGAGAGACTGAAATAATAACCTATGTATTTAGGTCTCTCATATATTAAAAGTAAAAAGAGATAACACTGACACTGGTGTTAAAGATTAAAAGATAAGTATAATTTTAAACTCCTCCAAAGATAAAATTTTAAACCTTGATGATTTTAATGCTTTTTATATATATACATATATATATATAAAGATGTAAGTCCATATCATTTCTCACTAGTAAAAGGAGTCTTTAAAACACATTTTCTATATCACAGTCCTCACAGAACAACACCCAAAAAAACCAAAACCAAAACAAACAAAAAAAAACCCACCCAAAAAACCCCAGCCAACCAAAACCCAAAAATCAAGCCCAAAACCAAAACCAAATATAAGTTAGACAAAGGGCAATATACTCCAGAAAAGACATTTCTATAAATTGTATATATTTTTTCCACTCTGGACTTGCATTTATACGATGCAGCTGGCATTCTTTTCATATGGAATGACCCAAAAAAAAAAAAAAATCAAACTCTTTTATAAATGGAAATAATGTTTACACTTTCAAATAAGATTTAGTTTAGAGTTATGTAGGAAGGTTCAAAAGCAGCTATTTGTCATAAAATACCCCAAAGGAATGCTGTGTTTTTAGCACCTTCAGAGCCATCTTCAGGAGCTCTTCATTCTTGATCTCTCAGTTTCCTAACCTCTTAATTGGGAGAGTAATTTTTAGTTATCAGGATATTTTTAATGAGAAAAATGAAAAATAATATTACTGTAAGAAAAATGGTTTTGGACAAACAGTCATTAATATCACATTTACAATTATGTCTATAAAAAACTCTGTTCTCCTGATTCATCAAATATTCGTAATTGCAAGTCCTATAGAATGATATTTACACTGACATACAATTTGAGTTAAAAAATGGAAAAAATATACCTTGAATTGAGAAAGGTTTAGTAATAAACAGCTATTAAAGAAACTACAGAAGAAAGAAAGTATTTCATCAGAATTCTCAATAGTAGTTTTTTCACACAATTTTCTACCTAACTTTATCTCCAAAGACCAGCACTGTGTACCACTGATAGATTCCTGATAGTATACCCAAATTTCCTAGACTGACTAAAAAAATCAGTTGTGTAACTTCGTATTAGCTAGTCTAATTATGAGCATTGATTTGTATTGCCTTTCCAGCTCTGTTTTTATCCTTCTTAACCAGCAGTAGAATCATAGAATCACTAAAGCTGGAAAAGATTTTTAAGACCATAAAGTCCAACAGTAACCCAAGTACAGTGTCCTCTAAATATCCTGAAGTTCCACATCTATAGCTTCTTGAACACCTCCAAAGATGGTGACTCCACTACCTCTCTGGACAGTCAGTTCCAATGCCTCATCACTCTCTTGGTAAAGAAGTTTTTCCTAACATCCAATCTAAACCTCCCTTGGAAAAACTTAAGCCCGTTTCATCCTATCACTTGTCACTTAGGAGAAGAGACCAACACCAGCCTCATTACAACCTACTTTCTCAGTTGTAGAGAGCAGTAAGTTCTCCCCTCTACCTTCTTCAAACTAAACAACCCCACCTCTCTGAGCTGCTCCTTGTAAGCCATGCCCTCCAAACCCTTCAACAGATTCATCATTCTTCTCTGGACACCCCCAAGGACTTCAATGTCTTTCCTTTCCTGTGGTGCCCAGAATTGAAGACAGTACTCAAAGTGTAGCCTCACCAGGGCTGAGTACAGGGGCACAATCACCTCCTTGCTCCTTCTGGACAAACTGGTTTTGCTACAGGCCGGGATGCTGTTAGCCTTCTTAGCCACTTGGGCACACTGCTGGCTACTGCTCAGCTGTCTGTCCAGGAGCACTCCCACCAGCCTATGGATCTGATATATGCCATTTTAAAATGATGTGATGCTTCTGTTTTCGCTCATAAATCAAAACCGAATACACAGATCCTAGGGATCACAAGCAGTCAGTAAAACAGTGTAAAATGTGTTTTCTGTACTTCATCAGAGAATTAATTTCACATTGAAAAGAATGGGTCGATTTTCCCGATAGTTTAACCACGTGACTCCCAGGTACCAGTTTTGTAAAGTATTTTCCATTGTTACTGTGAGTCGTTTGCTTCCTTTGCAAAATTCCTTGAGAGTTACAGAACAGATACAAGTGGATTTTTTTTCTATCTATGTTTTTGAGCATATGATGACGACTATACAGGTTATATTTCCTTTAATCTGTAGAAGATGTGACAGAGAAAGCAGAAACTTAATCCTCTGCAATATTAGCCAACTTTCTGATCTTAAGACCTGAAAGAGACACAGGTACCAAAACCCTGTAAACTGCCCATTTTCCATAGTCTTCTAGGCCAGCCGAAACTATTAAATCTAATGCAACCATGCACAGATGCATCAAGCTTTGTGCTTGAACAGAAAACTTTCTTTCCCTTGTTAACCACCTTACTAGCTTCTATTTCAATTACATAAAATCATTTGAGTTTTCCTAACTTTTGAATATCTGTTTCAAGCTCCTAGACATGGTATCTCAGATTTCTAGCCCAAGTATTTCACATGGAAAAACTGAGTGATATCAAAAGTAGCAAGTAAGTAGTCTAGTTCTGAAAGTCACTAGATGAGATTTCATGTCACCAAGTCACAGTCACCGAGACCTCAGAGTAAGCAATTGGGACATTGCTTGGGACAGAAGTCCTTTGGGGATAGTCTATACTGGAAATCTCAGATGGGTTAAAACTATCAGGTTTTCTGCTTTTCTATCCATACATATGTATGTGTGTGTAAGCACATATGTACAGAGGGAGGGGGATGCTGCATAGGGTGAGATGCTTGTGGAGCTATTTGGAAGGCAGGGCTGTGCAAGCCTGGTCCCAAGGACAGGTCCTTAGCATTAATTTCTAGCTTATGGGAAGGAAAATACCACCAAAAAAAAAAAAAATATCAAAGATACCCTCCCCAAAAAAACCCAGAAAACAAACCCAAGAGAGAACAAAAGAAAGCAGTGTAGGAGTGTGCAAAGCTGAACAAGTATTCTGTTTCCATGATCAATGTGTTCAATCACGCAGCAGAGAATTAAATAATGCTCAATATGTTGAGTGCACTGAATAGAAATTCGTATCGAGTTCATTCTGCAGCATTGGACTTGTTATGTCACCTTGTAAGGAAATGTGTTTGAGCTACATGAAGGCTGATGCCTTATGTTTTTTAAAAAAGTGAGGACAGACTACAAATCTTTGCTTTCAGCCCAAGGCTGCAGCGAATGGAAGCTTTGAATAATATGCCTTTTTGGCAGTTACAATCCGATAACATAAAAAAGGCTTTGAATATGATGTAACGTGAGGTATTGTAAGCTGCTAAACTATAGCACCTGGAAGAAAATACCATTAACCATGTACAAAATAGGGCATTAGAAATAAATGGACTAAAACAATTTAATCTGAAACGTCCAATCTCAAGTGAAGAGTACCCTGAATGTTTATTTGTTTAATTATGGTTTCTTGGAAAGTCTTAACAGTTTAATCCAGTGGTCCTAGTTCCTATCTGGGGGAAAGGGAAAGTAATTGAATTTCCATCCTTATTTGTAGTGCGTTGCATAAGCCACATCACTCACAGACCTAAGGGCAACCGTCACTAGTGACACTTTGGATAACTGGGTCTGTGTTTGTGGGGTTGTGCGGGTTTGAGGCTAATTAGAATATTTTAATAGAGAAAACTACACTATAGACTGTGAAAAGAAAACATGGTGATGTCTACTTCACTCATAGGCTTGCTAAGATTTTGTTTTGGGAAGAGAAACCAAAATATAGATAAGTCAGTCTCTGTCTGTCTCTTGCTGGGAGAGCAGCTTGGGCAGTCTAGCAGCTTCTGGCTCTGGCTCCTCTGTCGATTAATTCTCACTAACCACTTTTCTTCTAACCCACCTGGACAATCCTGCTAGTTTACCTTGAGTGTAAGGCAAACCTTGGGGTAAGGTGCAGGGGTGGGGAGAAGGTGGAAGGGTGGTTGGGAGCCCCTCCTGGGGTCTCTGATTTCTGGGAGGGGTGTTGTGCTTCCGTACTACCTTTAACTTGTATATTTCTGTAAGTATTCCTGTCTATAGTGTATATCTCTGCTTGTACATTGTGCTGAGCTGTAAATAGAGCTTCAGTCCTTAACTTCCAGCTGGTTGGGTTCTAGTCTGGGTCATTTTACAAAGCTTGGGGGGGCAGGGAACTCCCAAACCATCACAGGGGTAAATAAAACGTGGCACATGCAAGGTCCTGGAAGGAGCCCCCTGTGAAGCATTTTCCTTCTAAGACATGTAAAACAAGTGAAGGTATGCACTAGAGGCCCAACTATTGGCCCACTAAAGTTAGTGGAAATTTTTAATTGACTCCAGGAAGCTCAGAATGTCACATCAGTATTGGGCTAAAGGCCAGAAAGATGTAAGTTACAGGAATAATATGATAATAGCGATTCACTAAAGTCTACTGAGCCCTTGAAGTTTGAGCTATTTTGAGATATTTGGCTTGAGTTGCAGCCAGTCTGAAACACACAAAGCTCAGAGGCACAAATCCCTCTTTAGGCAACTGTTTTGATTTGGTGTCTTGACTTTTTTAATATTGCATATGCTTTAATATAATTTCTTGATTGCAGTCAGTGTAGATTGCCTAACCTACTCAGAGAGCTTTTGAACACTGTAAAGAAAGACTTTCAGAAAGTGGTTTAAAAATATTTATCTATTTCACTGGCTCTGGTATGCTCCCACCACAAAGCTTTCAAAACACAAGTGTGTGCATTTTTACAATGTCTCAGAAGAGGCATGTCAGCCTTGAGGGCTGGTTCCTCATGGTGCTGAGGATGCTACACAACAGATGTAGGGAACTACATCAAGCCAGTTGATCCCTGTACAGTGTCATGACTGTAAAATCTTCCATGAGGAGTGATGTAGAAAGCAGTTGTATTTGTGCATTCATCACGCATGCTATGACAAATGACAGTTTTATGGCTAAATGCACTTGAATGAAAGGTTAAGGTTCATCTCCCTTCTCTGTCCTAGACTTCATATATCACCCGAGGTAAAACTAAGAGCCAAATAATGCTTTAAACCCCAGATTTACTTACCCTTGCCTTGTATTTCCAACTCGAGTGTAACAGCAATCCTTCCCTATCTTGTCTCTTTAGATTAAGCACATATGCCTGGAGGTTTGCTTGGGGCTTGGTGCCATGGGAATCCTAAAGTCAAGAAGGGACCCTGAAAGTTATAGTAAAAGCAAAACAAACACTACATGAAGCAAGCAATACATGAGCTCAGTCCTAGTTTGGTAAGAGGCAGTGCTATGTTATCCCTTTGCCATTTGACAGCTTAGTATTTTAAGAACCTGTTTGTGTCTTCTCTCCGTCATCTTTGCATGTTCTGAGCAAATCACAGGATCACAGACTGGCAGAGGTTAGAAGGGACATCCAGAGGTCCTCTAGTTTAACACTTCTTCTAAAGAAGGTTTATCTAGAGCAAATTGCACAGAATACTGTCCAGTTACAAAGAAGAGATTCCACAACCTCTCTGGGCAGCCAGTTCCAGTACTCTGTCACCCTCAAAGTAAAGAAGAACTTCCTCAGTTTTGGTTTGTTCCCATTGCCCCTTGCTGTGTCACTGGGCACCACTGAAGAGGCTTGGCCCATCCCCTTAACCTCTGCCCTTTAGGTATTTATAAGAATTGATAAAATCACCTCTCAGTCTTCTCCAGGTTAAACAGTCCCAGGTCTCTCAGCCTTGCCTTGTAAGAGAGAAGTTCCAGCTCCTTCATTATCTTCATAAGTCCTCCAATAGTTCCTTATCCCTTTTGAATTGGAGAGCCCAGAACTGGACCTAGTACTTCAGAGGTGGCCCCACCAAAGCAGAGTAGAGGGGGAGGAGGACATCCTGTGAGCTGCCACAGTCTTCTTAATGCCCCTCAGGATATCACTGGCCTTCTATCTCTCATTTTTGACTGAGTCCATCACTTCCTTATTCGGTAATGTTTTTATATCTTCTCATTTTTGGCAAGGGCCCAACAGAATATCAATCTGTACGGTCTAGATAATTTATTAACAGGTTTGTCATATACATCTCCCTTTTATTTGCCATGTACCATAAATATAGGAACAGAGAGAGAAAAATATAGGTCACCCAAGTAGAAATACATTCCCAAAAACAAACAGTGATTTTTGGAAAGATGGCATAGCCTGTGGAGGAAATGAGGAAAGAAACATGAAAATTCTGATTAGGGCCAGCATGCACAGTTAGAGAGGGAAAGCAAATGTATGGGAATTGGGGCAACAGGAAAATAAACTCATTGAAAAACAGACAACACTGTACCCCTTTGTCAGATAGGAATATGGATTCCCATATGACCAGCTGACTGAACTGTTACAGGCTGAGAAAAAACATCTGGAAAAGTGCTCTAAGGGGATGCTGGCAGGAGGCTGTGCCATTGCTGAATAGCCCAGCAGAACTCTGCCTCATCAGGCACACCAGCCCGTCAGGTGAAGGTGTGGGCTCAGCTCTGGTGTTATGACATCTCCAAAATTAATCAGCAGAGGATGGAGATAAAGGTGACCTCAGTCAGCACAAGTAGCCTACCCTGAGTACTAAAGCTTTCTCAGTAGAACCAGCCAAGCACCTTTAGATTTAGGCTCATACCTGCTCTAAGGAAAACAAGTATTGTATACCCCCCAGAAGAAAGAAGAACTGTGTAGGTTAAATGCAAGAAGAACAGCTGGGAACAGTGACATTTCTTGGAGTTTCTCATTTCTCTATGGATAAAATAATTTCTGAATTTCAGTGTGTGGGTTTTTTCCAGCACAGTGAAAGATAAGATGGATGCTGGATAATGATTACACTGAGGCTAGGCTTCAATAACATGATTGTGGGCATGATGGAAGCTATAGAATGCAGAGATATTGCATTTGATTTATAGGCTGTGAAAAACAAAAGGGAGTTTGCAGTGTTTTGTACATTTAGCTCTGTGTACTGAAAGAAAGGATTTATTTAACAGGTTGATTGGTAAACTTTAAATGGATGGTACTATACCTTAAAAGTACTGTGCTCTCATTGTCTGCTTAAGTTCATTGAAACTGTTCTTTATTCCTGGTCCCTCCCATCCTAGAGAGATATTTTAGAGGCCTTGTGTGTTCATCCTGCACGCACAACTCTCAAGTAGATTTTGCCACTTTACTGCTGCAGTCTCTCCACTAGTAAAGGTAGCTGCATTTTGGTACATTTATCAGAAATCAGAGGGAGACAAAAACTACGTTCATAATGAGAACCTAGCATTTTCTTCACCTAATAGTACTTACCACAAGAACAGAAACAGAAGACATATCACACAAGGTAAAACACAGACAAAACAAAAGTGTATTGTTGCCAGAAAAGATTTAAAGAAACAATCTGGGCTTTGATAATCCCTATCAAAATTAACTAGAGAATCCTTACTCAGTATTTCCCACTTTTTATTTTTCTCTTTCTGCTGAAGACCCTTAGTAGCGTAATAAAAAATTCCTGGGTGGCTCATACCCCATCTCACTATGTGTGTCCCTTTCTCCTTTTGTCTGGTTTAATTCTACCTCCTCCCCAACCCTTTTTCTGGTTTTGTTTTTTGGTTTTGTTTGGTTGGTTTGTTTGTTTGGTTTGGTTTGGTTTTTTAATTATGTATGTCTGTTTTTATCCTGTCTCAGGCTTTTGGTCCACTTCCTCCATTGCATCTCTTGTACATTTTATGAAGAAGTAACTGTGACAGTGGACAAGGGAAGGGTAACTGATGTCATCTACCTGGACCTGAGTAAGGCATTTAACTCTGTCCCACATGACATCCTGGTCACCAAACTGGAAAAACGTGGACTTGATGGGTGGAGCACTGCTGGATAAGGAATTGGCTGGATGGTCACACACACAGAGTGGTGATCAAGGGCACAATGTCCACCTAGAGACCAGTGACAAGTGGTGTCCCTCAGGGGTCAGTGCTGGGACCAGTGTTGTTTAACATCTTTGTCAGTG
>VWZE01011228.1:70411-90076 GCA_013396675.1 Eubucco bourcierii
CCACAAAGATGATCAGAGGGCTGGAGCAGCTCTGCTATGAGGACAGGCTGAGAGAGTTGGGACTCTTCAGCCTGGAGAAGAGAAGGCTTCCAGGAGACCTGATTGTAGCCTTCCAGTATCTGAAGGGGGCCTACAGGAAGGCTGAGGAGGGGCTATTTCCAAGGTCTTGCAATGCCAGGACAAGGGGCAATGGGTTTAAACTGGTAGGGGGAAGATTTAGACTGGATGTTAGGAGGAAGTTCTTTATAGTGAGGGTGGTGAGGCACTGGAACAGGTTACCTAGAGAGGTTGTAAATGTTCCCTCCCTGGAGGTGTTCAAGGCCAGGTTGGATGAGGCCTTGAGTAACCTGTAGTAGTGGGAGGTGTCCCTGCCTATGGCAGGGGGTTGGAACTAGCTGATCCTTGAGGTCCCTTCCAACCGTACCATTCTATGATTCTATGATTTATTTTCTTGATGGGAATTCTCTTGTTCCCTTCCCTGGTATTAAATATGGCAGATATTTTCCCCTCTCATGTGTTTCTTCAGAGTTGCTGAAGATGGAGACAGCCCTAACAAAACTCAAGACTGAACTGGTTGTTGTTAGGAACAGAGTGAAAAATAGCTGAAGAGAGCAGGAATAGTTTCCTAACTGAAATCTCAGCCTCTCCCCACCTTCACATGCGCAGTTTCTGCTGAACTGGGCCTTGAGGTGGTGAGGAGAGGAGAACTTACTATGAGAGGTAGGTAAGGATGTAAGAAGCCCACACTGAAGTCTAGACCTAGATCTGACAGTTTTTCACGGACCAAATTGTGAACTACCCAGGTGTGGGTTCCTGGCAGGAAAAGGCACTAGTAACCGAAGTTGGAAGTTTGGAGCATTTGGAATGTTTTTCAGACATATCTCTCTTCAGGCTAATTGTTTCACATTTTTCATCCACAGATGAAAGTCACTTGATGCATTGAGCTATCATCCATGGATTCTGGGGCTTGGAGTGACAATTACTCCATTATGGATATCAGCTGTGATTCCTCCCATTTATGCGAAGAAACATTTAGCTGTTAAGAGAATCTTAAAGAAACAAAACTCACCAGGTTTGTAGGGGACCAAATCATTCAGAGACTCTGACAGGCACCAGCTGTATCCATCCATCAAACAGTGCAGCTCCCATGATCCAGGGTTAATCAGCCAGAACTCAGCTAGAGAATGAAGCAAGTCTTTAGAAAATCCCTAGAATGCATAAATTTCCAACTAACCAACTTCTTTTTCACTTCTTCAGTTCTTAAGATCATTAATATTTAAGAGGTATCCCACTTTAATAAAAATGTAAAGTTATTAATAGAAATCTCCATATGGAAATACTTTGTATTATTCAGCCTCCTAATCCAATAGCTTTACTAGACTCTTCAGCAGGTATAGTTTGATCAATCTAAGTCTTGCATTTTTCAGTAAAGAAATGATGTGATGTAGAAAACTATTTGTTCATTGAAGCAAATAAAATAGGAGAAAATAATTCAATCCCTATGTAGCTGACCTCTGAGGTCTTTGGAGAAGCCATTCCTATGGCCAGAATCAAGCAGTGAAAATATAATTGTGTATTTATGCAGGTAGCTGCTGGTGACAAAGACCATTAGTGTCCTCAAGGTGGACCTCAGACCAAAACATACTGACATCATTGTTCACTGGCAGCTCTGTGGTTAACATGTTGTTATAGCAAAGGATGGAGAAAAATATTCATTCCACTGGTTCACTGATCTGCAGTGAAACAGTTATTGTTTGTGAGTTTGCCTACGCATTGGTCATGTGCCAGTTTGACTGAAAATTAATGGGATTATTTCTGACTGGTTGAAGGTTAATGGGATTATCTGTTTGTTTTTTTCTTAAATCTCCATAATTTAGTAATATTTATCTAAGGCACCATAGAAGTATAGAAATGAATAGTAAAATTACAGACAGCTGGGTACAGGATGAAATAAAACAAATCAAACCAAACTCCATCCTCTTAGGAAAACACAAATGCTAAATTAAGTATGTTAGGTCAACAATTTAAATAATCCAATTTAGCACTAGTGAAAATGCTTTAGACCCAAATCCTGTTTGATTTTTTTATTGTATGAACATGCAGAGGAAAACATCTGCCTCAGCAGATGATATGTCCAGTTCTGGGCCCCTCAATTTAAGAAGGACATTGAGATGCTTGAGCGTGTCCAGAGTAGGGCAACGAGGCTGGTGAGAGGCCTCGAGCACAAGCCCTATGAAGAGAGGCTGAGGGAGCTGGGATTGTTTAGCCTGGAGAAGAGGAGGCTCAGGGGAGACCTTCTTGCTGTCTACAACTACCTGAAGGGTGGTTGCAGCCAGGGGGAGGTTACCTTCTTCTCTCAGGCAACCAGCACCAGAACAAGAGGACACAGTCTCAAGCTATGCCAGGGGAAGTTCAGGCTTGAGGTGAGGAGAAAGTTCTTCACTGAGGGAGTCATTGGCTACTGGAATGGGCTGCCCAGGGAGGTGGTGGAGTCACCATCCCTGGAGGTGTTCAAGGCAGGTTTGGACGTGGCACTTGGTGCCATGGTCTAGTCTTGAGGTCTGTGGTAACGGGTTGGACTTGATGATCTTTGAGGTCTCTTTCAACCCTGGTGATACTACTGTGATACTATGATCAGGTAGACAGCCTGGAATCAACAGGGATACAAAGGGGATGAACAGCTTGGGTCACTGCATCTTTTCATACTCATTTCACATATTCCTATTAGTAGTTTTCAGTGAAAACTTCACTGGAGTATATTGCACAACTGATTTTTGTCCTGGAATTTACTAAGGGACGACATTTATAATGGATAATTATATGGAGCTATAAACATCTGGGCCTTGTTGAAAAAACAAATAGCACTGGGGTGACTCTCGTTTTACAGGGTTGCATGGTAAAGACGAGGCAATGGGTGCAAGTTGCTACTGTTGTCAGAAAAAAAAATGTTCACCATTTGAATTATTAAACATTGAAATAAGCTCCCAAGGGAGGTGGTGTATTCCCCTACATTAGACAGTTTCAAGGCCCAGCTTGACAAGGTGCTGGGCCATCTCATTTAAGCTATAGTCTTACCCTGAATGGTTGGACTACATGATCCTTGAGGTCCCTTCCAATTTGATATTCTATGGATCCATGAATTAGGTAGATAAAACATTTTGGTTTCATATTAGCCTAGCTATGGCAAGCATGGTCCATACCACCAGACAAGATAAAATGAAATGTTTCCACAAGTCAGAGACAAGCAGCAGTGGACCAGGCTTGGGGCTTACTTTCCACAAACTATTTAGTGTCTGAGATGCTGCGGCTGACAATGTGAGAGCAGGGGAGTTGGACACTGGAAAATGTAACCCAGTCTGCACAGCACGAAAATGGGGTTAAGTGGGCAGTTCATCTGCAGCAGAGGAGATGGCATGAGCCACACCTACCTTCCTCCTACTGTGAGGTGGTGGGCAGGGAAGCAGTTGCACTGCAGGGCTGTGCGTGTTCCCTGCTGCATCTGTCCTGCTCCAGAGATTTCACCTGGGAAGGAAGAACTTGTTTACACAGCAATAGATTCACCCTGATATTTTAGCTCTGTGTGTAAGCCACTGCAAGATCCAGCACCTGCAATTGGGAGTCTTTCTATTTCTCATTGCCTCTGGCCTCTTTAGACATGAAGAAAATGAAGTAACTATAGAAAATCAATACAGTTTGAAATAAAATGTCATTAATAAGATGGTGTTTGATTTTTCTTGGTTATGACTGTCTTGACTGTCATTATCTTATGGCTCATAAGAGCCTGATAAGTTCTAATATTTCTAATTGGTTATTGTTTTACAGAGGCCTCATGGCTATTTTAACATGTGGGTTTCATCTCTATGTAAAAGCAATGATGGAGATGACTCTTCTTCATGTCGAAGATATTATTTAGAAGTGGATTCCATCTAAAAGTGGTTGATTATTATTTGTCCCTTCATTTTCTTTGCATAGTTGCTTGTCCAGCAAATACTATGCTCAAAGGTTTTAAGCAGTGATGCCACTTTGTGAATTTTATTGCATAGCTACTTCAGACTATGTTTCTGCAATGTATATAAGTCTTCCATTCTCATAAGCAGAATCAAAAGAAAAGGAAGGAATTTCTTTGCAAGATTTGAGAGCTTTGTTTCAGAAAGATACAAGGGAATTAGCCAAAGAAATATGAAGAAAATTGCTATATGGCACATGTTAGAAGATTTTAACAGTTACTCTGAAAAGCAAAATAACTAAATATGACTGTCACCCAGAAAGAAGAGGGATGCTATAATTTCCACAGATCCTGGACTCTTCTTGCTACATAAAAGTGTTTCATACCTTTCACCTATTTTCATGTAGCTATTACACTCTCCATCAATTGATTTTTACAGATAATATGTAAAAAACCCTAACAAAAAAAACCCAAAAAAAAAAACCAACCCAATAAAACCCAACCCAAATATATTAGGATGCTTGAGATTTTACACTTGTAAAAGACCTGTTTCAATTCTGACTAGAAGAACGTCCTCATGGAGGAGTTTACTCTGGTGGGTAAAAACTAGTAGAGGTAACGTTTTATCATCCATTTATTTCAAAGTACAGGAAGAAAAAAAAAATCCTGGATTCATAGTTTTGGAAAATTGTATGTATTCTTCTGGGGGGAGGAGGGGGGAAACAGAGAGAAAGAGAAAAAAAAAAACAAGGGAAGTTAACAGATAAAGGCACTTCATACAAATATGTGCTGGTCTGAGGCTAATAGGAATATTTTAATAGAGAAAATTGCACTGTAGGCAGTGAAAGGAAAACATCATGATGTCTACTTCACTCATAGGCTTGCTGAGATATGTTTTGGGAAAAGAGACCGAAATTTAGATAGGCTATTCTCTGTTGGTCTCTCTCTGGGGACACAGCACAGCATCTGGGGTGGTCTAGCAGCTTCTGGCTCTGCTGATTAATCTTCACTAACCACTCTTCTTCTAACCTCCCTGGCCAATCCTCCTAATGCACCTTGCATGTAAGGCAAACCTTGGGGAAAAAAGGTATAGGGGTGGGGAGAAGGTGGGAGGGTGGTTGGGAGCCCCTCCTGGGGTCTCTGATTTCTGGGAGGGGTGTTGTGTTTCTGTATTACCTTTAACTTGTATATTTCTGTAACTATTCCTGTATATAGTGTCTATACCTGTTTGTACATTGTGCTGAGCTGTAAACAGAGCTTCAGTCCTTAACTTCCAACTGACTGAGTTCTAGTCTGGGTCATTTTACAAAGTGTGGGGGGGTGGGGAACTCCTAAACCTGCACAACATACCAACATCAATTACCGATGTATGAAACCATTTTAATAGTCTTTGCACACTGACATCAGTAGAGTTAATAATTCAATTTATTTCTGTGAAGAAACTGTTACTTGTAGCACCTTAGACTTTGAGCCTTGTGAGTCAAAGTTTGACAGATTTACAACAGAGAAGGCTCTGTATCAACCTGATTGATAAAAAAACCCCACATATTTATATTGCTGCCTATACATTAATAAAAATATGATCAGCTGCATCTCTAGATCTGTGTCATGTGGAGAATTTCTAAGGTGCAGTATCACAAAAAAAATAAAATAAAATAATGATATCTGAATTTAAGAATGTCTGCTAATAACTGTCATGGATTTATACATTCAGGGCTCATATCGAACTGCTAGTGCTCGAAAAGAAATGTTCTTTATTTAGGCTAAATTAAAACAAACAAACAAAAAAAGCAGACTAAATGTAACATTAAAGAAAGACAAAACTATTGTCTTAACTACTTTATAGAGAGATTTTGTAACCTTCATAATTTTGAAGATGGACTATAAATGCAGTCCTATACCTATACCTAGACTCCTAATAGGTTTCTATGTGTTGTTAAGTGTGCTGCGATTTGGTCTATAGGACTTTCCTGGTAAGTGCCAAGTTGGAAGAACATCTCCCACTCTTCCAGTGAGAATTCAAGCATCAAGAACTGGGAAGGGTAAGCCAAGAAAGTTCACTTCAGGAAGAGATACACTCATTAAGCACAAAGAAACAGAATGTAGGAGATAAGAAAACAGAACCAACACCCAAACAAATAAAACAAATCAACCAACCCACAAAACGAAACTTGACCAGACAAAGGGATAATGGAGTACACTGGAATGCAAAACTAGAAAAGAGTGAGTGAAGCATCTGTGTTAAACTTCTTCCAGTTCAGACTGCTCTTCTACCTCTGAAAATCCCTGTGTTTTGATTTCCATCAGTGGACAATCTCAGGGCATCCAAACTGGGTTCCTTACAGCTAAAGACTGAAAGATGTGCTCCAGATGATCACCACAGTACCAGACAAAAACATGTCTAAAGCAAAACCACCTAAGCTTTGTACAGTGTGATGTCAACCACTAGTTGCATACCAACCTCTGCACTGTTCCTTTGAGTGGTACACATTTGCCAATGACAGCACAGCCCAATAAACCTAGACTTCTTGGAATGCAGGACTGGGAGAAGACTGGACATCTGCAGGCTGGGGTTTTGCTAAGAAACATTTAAGCCTGCTGAAACATAAAAATAACAACAGAGGTTTGATTAGTCTTCAGCCAGTGGAACATAATATGATATAGCAGAGGAACTAGAGTGAAAGGAAAGAACTGATGAACTGGCAGAAAAGTGAAGATGGAACTGGAGGGGAAGGCTGAAACTGAACTCACAAGACATTATAGCTTGAAACTGTACATATTCTTTATGTCATAAAAAGCTTTTCATCAAACACTTGCTTTGGTGCCAAAGTAAGATAATGGTTCTCTCGAAAAGTTCTTGCCCTATAATGTGATCTGTTTAAACTTGGGTTGTTTTGTTTTTTTTTTAAATAATGCTGAAAATATTTGAAGTTCTTCTGCTACCAAATTAAAGCTTAGGGAGTTAGACTATTAAAATTCTGTTTAGCATGCACATTTTAACACATCTTTGATTCTATGATTCATTGAGCAATAGGATAATGGGATATTTCCCCCATGTCATATCTTGACATGAATGAACGCTCCCAAGAAAACTAAAAGGCTTACAAGAATCAGTTGAGAAGAAATACAGCAAGTCAGATAGCAACCAGACAAAGAAATGAAAGAGGAGTAGATGCAACATGAAGTAAATCAGGAGACAAGCTAACACTTTCAGGAAGCTGCATGGAAATTAACTGAGACTGAGGAGCAGATTCTTCTGTCTTCAGCATCCAGTAACACATGCTAGATGCTGGAGAGCTGCTTCAGCCACCACTTTCACTCACAATGTTAGGAGAACTCTAACTCAGGTCATAACCACCAGCTAAAGAGGAAGAGTTCAGCCTATCTGGCACCAGTAGATCATGACTGTATTCCAGATTGCAGTGCTACCACCACTTACTGGTAAACTGACAAGCCGAGCAGGGGGATTTGGCAAACACCAGTACCAGAAGTAACAGCCCCAGGGTTTACTGTTTAATTACAGCTCCATCCACGCCAGCCCATTAATCTGTTATTGCCTAGAGGTGCCAGTGCAATAAGGCAGTAAGAAAAGATGCCATGGTACCTACATCTCTGCATTACTGCTGGTAGTAGCACAGAGGCTCTTTCCCCATTGCGAGGACATATTTCTGTACATAAACAAGATATTTTCTGAAAAATTGCAAAAATCAAGAGTTTGTATAAATACTGTGCCCTCAGAACCTTAGCAAAATTAAGAACAACTCAACATTTGCATTTGTTTACCAAACAGTTTGGGGTTACCTAGTTATGGAGGTTCTTACCCTTTCCATGAAGGGCACATTAAAAGGGGATCACACTGTCATTGTGATATGCCAACATTCACACTAACAGTGCTGCCCATTTTCTCAAAGAACTGCTTCTTTGGCAGAAGCTACAGTAAATTGTTTAGGGAATTCATCATTCTGTGGTTCCCTCAAGTGCTCCATCCATCTTTTACTGATTAATAATGAAGCATTAATGAAAATGTTTCTATGTCTCCATGCTCCCACCAATTAAATGTGCTGCAGAAAAAAATACAGCCCTTGGAAATTGTTATTTGTCTCACTTGCCAGACAAGCAGCAGAGAGAGTAATTCTTTACTGGGAATATTGGTAAAATAAGACTCATGTTTAGAGGATTCAGACTGGTAGATGGATTCTTAAGCTGACATTTAAGTATCACTGACTCTCAGATACCACATTAGCAATCAGGAAATCAACGATGTTTAGAAGAAATATAATTAGCTCAGCATGCTCTGCTTGAAACCAGTACCATAGCTCTCAGCTGCACCAAATGCCAGAAAAAGAGAAATGGAAAATTTGTTTTCTATTGAAATACATTATATTTTGCTCTATTAAAGGCATAAGAGCTTGAGATATTAATATTTCTGAGAAACTGCTGGAGCTAGCCTAGACAGAGGTGGATTTTTATCCATTAACTGAGAGAATTCTGGGAAACCAGCCTGTCTTTCCTTTGCTTAATCTGTACTAAATGCACTGCCATGACAAAGTCTGAGACAATCAGGTAGAATGCATGGTAGGTTATCAATATGTTCTCATTAAATTTATATACAGAGTTACTGAGATTGTGCTTTATAAGTAATTACATCATGCACTACCTGAAGCGACCTTCTTATTCTAGAACTAAGTGCAGTAGAGGTCAAGCAAATGCCAAAAGCCAGTACTTCCGGACACAGATGGTATGCTTATGTGTAGGGAGATTGGGGTAATTGGTTGCAATGTAGCAAATATTTACTCAAATCCAGTGAGCACTAGCAGTGCTTTAATTTGCCAGTTGCTTTGAATCTTATTTGAGTATATGACTGTCTCAGACCACTGCAGAGTTGAAAGACTCCACCCTTCTTGGATTTCTTAGCAAAGAAGATATGGATTAAATCCTAAATATGTTTAGGAATTGAACTATACTGTATACCCAAAGATGATTGCCTTAGTGTATAATACAGGATGGCAATTAGCTTCTGCTATACTTCTTCCCCAAGCAAAAAGAGGCCTGAAGTTCTTCACTGTCTATCACTTTAGCACTTTTCACAAGTATCTTTTGGCGCGTTCAAATTTGTAGGGAGCTAGAGCGTGAAATCACACTTCTTTAATTTGCTTAGTGCCAACTCCACACTTTTCTCTGTGGGCAATAAAAGGAAGTGACACCCCTCATGCCCTTGGACCTCCCCACCACTAAAGGTGGTGTCCCCGCAAAATCACAGGGTACAGTTACCCAGGGGAAGCAAGTCACTGGTCGTTGCTGATAAAGCCCTGCTTCAGCTAGCAGGCACTTTACCATGTTGATCTTGTGAGAAGTGTGTTGATAACTAATTCATGAGGCCAGAGGCTGACGAAGAGTTTTCTAGAATGGGTAAGTAGAAATTTGAAAAGTACTGAGCTGGAGAAGAGTGACAGAAAAAGGAAATGTGCATTTTAGGAAAAGGAGAGTAGGGAAGGAATTTGCAGGGTCATGATGCTCTTAGATTCTAAGACAGTGTTCCTAGGTGTTGTGCTCAGATAAATAGCAATGCATTAGTTTTAAAATGCTGCTCTGAAATGTCACCTTCATCTCCATTGATCTCTATTACCAAACAGGTCTTTCACTGTCACTTAGAATCATAGAATCATAGAATAGTAAGGTTGGAAGGGACCTCAAGGATCATCTAGTTCCAACCCCCTGCCATAGGCAGGGACACCTCCCACTAGTACAGGTTACTCAAGGCCTCATCCAATCTGGCCTTGAACACATCCAGGGAGGGAGCATCCACAACCTCCCTGGGCAACCTGTTCCAGTGCCTCACCACCCTTACTGTAAAGAACTTCCTCCTAACATCTAGTCTAAATCTCCCCTCTGCCAGTTTAAGCCCATTGCCCCTTGTCCTGTCATTGCAGGACCTTGTAAATAATCCTTCCCCAGCCTTCCTGTAGGCCCCCTTCAGATACTGGAAGGCTACTATCAGGTCCCCTCGAAGCCTTCTCTTCTCCAGGCTGAAGAGCCCCAACTCCCTCAGCCTGTCCTCATAGGAGAGCTGCTCCAGCCCTCTGATCATCTTTGTGGCCCTCCTCTGGACCCGCTCCAACACTTCCATGTCCTTCCTGTGCTGAGGGTTCCAGAACTGCACACAGTACTCCAGGTGGGGTCTGACGAGAGCAGAGTAAAGGGGCAGAATCACCTCCCTTGCTCTGCTGGCCACGCTTCTCTTGATGCAGCCTAGGACTCGGTTGGCTGTCTGGGCTGCATGTGCACACTGCAGGCTCATGTTGAGCTTTTCATCAACCCAGACTCCAAGGTCCTTTTCCTCAGGGCTGCTCTCCAGCCATTCACCACCCAGCCTGTATTTGTGCTTGGGATTGTGCCTACCCAGGTGCAGGACCTTACACTTGGCCTTATTGAATTTCATCAGGTTGGCCTGGGCCCAACTCTCCAGCCTGTCCAGGTCCCTCTGGATGGCATCCCTGCCCTCTAGCAAGTCGACTGTGCCACACAGCTTGGTGTCATCTGCAAACTTGCTGAGGGTGCACTCCATTCCCCATGTGACAAAAGGCATTAGTCAATGAAAGGCTCTAAATAAACTTTAGGAAGAACAGCAAGCTTTTCTCTCCTAGCTGCACACAATAACATTATAAAAAAGTCTGAGAAAGTAGAGCACTGGAAAAAAGTATCCAGTACTGAAAATAAAAATTGAAAGATTCTGTTCTAAACGTGTCAGACTTACCAAAAATATTTGGTGATGGTGGTGTTGTTTCGGTTTGTTTTGTTGGGGGGTGGGGTGGGGTGTTTCAGTTGTTTTGGGAGTTTTTTTGGAGGTTTTGGTTTTTTTTTTTTTCGGTTGGTTGGGTTTTCATTTTTCACCTTCAAAGGGATGTTTTTATATGGATGAGGAAATAGCCCAGTGAAAGGTTTTTAACAGATATCCTTTACTCCCCACATTATACTGAGGTAACCAGTATGCACAAATTTACTGCAAGGTTGAAATGTAAGCACGAGGTTGGAAGTCTACAGTTACATCTGAATTACCAGACCCCTGAGAGAGGATTGGCAGCTGGAATATCATTACTTGAGCAGCCATTTCAGACCACAAAGCATCTATCACCTCTTGTGGAAACGCTCAAACACCCCATACCTTGGCATCTCTTCTGCTGCCTAACAAGATATCACTTAGTATGTAGCCAGGATGGTGTGTTCTCTGTATGCTAATAGGCACACTGGCGTAGGAGAGCACGGCCATTTTGAGGTATATTTCAAGTTCTGGCATGCATCTATCATTTGTACAACAGACAAAACTTGTATTCTGGGTAAGACCAGCTCAAAGGCTTGCTCACAAAGGAGGTCTGAGTTTGGGAAATGTATCATCAGTGTTTAAGCACAGCAGCTTATGAGGTCATCATTTAAATTTACCCCATGGGTGTTTGCAGGGTTAAGGATCCATTTTCCTGTCCTAATAGTACATCACAGTGTTTGTTCTCTGAGCAACAGACTTTGTCTTCATGCTTGAGATATGCTGTGTTGCTACATGTGTTTGGTGTTCATTCCAAGAAACGTTAGCAAACCCGAAAGTGTTTGTGGTGTACAGACACTTTTCTCCATTTCCCTAAAAGCACTTTTCTTCATTTCCTTTCAGTCAGCCTCTCCCATGCACTGTTAGTTGTGGATTCCTGCCTTGTGCAGATCACACCACCATTCTGGGGACACTTACAGTGAAAACTTTATTTTAACACAGCAGTTACAGCCTACTGAGAAGTGAAGGACCAGAAGTTAGGTCATGGTTAGGAAAACTGGTTGAGGAATTAGTCTGATCAGTTTGGAAAGATACAGCTGCTCAGGACAAAAAAAAAAAAAAAAAAAAAAAAACCCCAAACAAAATCCTCAAACCAGTAGTGTTGTGGACATTCTTGTCATTATTTCACGTCCATGTGATGAGCCTAGAGCAGGGGCACTTTCGCAACCACTAACATACCCATGAACTGCCACTACATCCATTTGTCAGAGCTTGAGTATTTCAGAAGCTTTTACCAAGGAGAAGTCTCCAGGCAGACTCTATTTCTCTATTCTCCCTTTAAATCTTAAACTGAAGGCAGGCAAAGGTGGCTCTAAGTCCCCTTGGTGGCTGCCCAGTCAGATGGGTCATCTCCAGAGCAGTAAAGCCTGAGGTAGAGTTCAAAGTAATCCTTTGAGTAACACAGCCCCAAGACTGTTTTTTCACTAACACAGCCCCAAGACTGTTTTTTCTCCACTGACACATCCTTCACAGAAAAAAAAAAAAAAAAAAAAAAAAAAAAAAAGGAGGGGGGGGGTGCGGGCAAGACCACATTCTGAGGGAGGACAGATATTTACTGGCTCCACATTACCCAGCACAATGCAAGAAGAAAGCCCTGGGCTCCCTGTGGACCACTCCAAGCCCCTGTTCTACAACTTTTAATAGTTATTTCACAAGCTTTTATACTCTCCGCCATAAATGTTGAACTACAGCTTCTGGTCCTTGTTTTCTATAAATATTGCAGTGGAGAATTAACTGAATTTAATTACAGTTGTCACGAAACAGAAAGCATTAATCAGGTGCCAGTAGCAGCTGTATTTTGCTCTTCTGAAAGCAAGAAACTATTTAAAAACTATTTGATTTAAAGCAGAAAACTATTTTTAAAACAAAGTAAAAAGCATTCTATTTATAGAACAGCATTATCCTAGTGCACACAAGCATCTCAAAATAATAATGAAAGCACCCTTTTTATAGTTGTAGTAAGAACCTCATAGGGAAAGAAAATCTAGAGAAACATTTAGCTGGACTATGTGGTGGCTTTAAAAAAAAAAAAAGAGAGAGAGGACAGCATAAAATACATCAGATTTCTCATCTCTTTCATTTAGGCTGCTGACATGTACTTTCTGTAGAGATGCCCATCTAATTACACAGTCATAACATTCTTCAAATGTACATAAATTGCTCTAATTCACACATCAGTTCCTCCTTTGCACTGCAAGAAACATGTCAGTGCAACGAGGATCAAGCCTTTTTAGAGTTGACATGCAGTTTGCTTTTGAGATCCTCTACTCATTAGTGTTCCATTTTCCCTACTCTTTGTGTGACTCGGAATCCACCTGGGATCAGATGTAAAAGTACAGAAGTGCTGTGGGAGATTCCCACGTGTAGATCCCTGAGGACAGTAAGCAGAGCAAAGCATGTGAAGGGCATTTTAGTGGAATGGTTGCAGACAATTGTGTTCAGCAGAGTTTGTTCTGTGTCTCTTGCAGAAGCTTCAGAGTTCTGCACCAGGTGGATTCTACTGGAAGGCTTTTGTATGCATAAAGTTACAGACGCATAAAATCATTGAAGGAGTTCTGATTTAGGAATTCAAAATTAAAGCACCACAAACTCCACAATATGTGGAAGATCTCACCCATTGCAATTCACATGAATTACAAGTTCAGTCCTATTTTTACCCTTCTAGAAGCGAATGATCTTGTCTTTTACAGGATGAGATCTAAGCCGAAGATGCTGTTGTTAAGATACAACTATTTCTAATTTTGATTAGTCTAAGCACCAGGCATTGCAGCAACTTCACAAGGCTGTGCAGCATCAGTTACACACACTAACCTGGATAACTACATCACAGGTAGTGGGGAGTACAGCTATGCATCATCATAACTGGGAACAGTAAAAACACCTCACAGAATGTCAGGTGTTGGAAGGAACCTCCAGAGATCATTGAGTCCAGCCACCCTGCCGAAGAAGGATCGCTCAGAGCAGGCTGCACGGGAACATGTCGAGGTGGGGTTTGAAAGTCCTTATAAGTAGGTTTGGGTTGAGCTAGGGTTAATTGTCCTCAAACAGTCTTTCTACTTTCTAGTGCTGTGCCTTGTGTGCTGTAGCTGAGTGTTGATAACACATCAGTGTTTTGGCTACTGCTGAGTTGAACACCTGGGCTGTTTTTTTCTGACATCTCCCTGCCCCGAGAGTACACTGAGAGGGCACAGCCGAGCCAGCTGACCCAGACTGGCCAAAGGGATATTCCATGCCATATCATGTCAGCTCAGATATAAGAATAAAGTGAAAGAAGGAAGTGTGGGGAGATTCATCCATGGCATCTGTCCTCTAGAGGAATCACCAAGCTAGACAGCCCTGCCATGCTTCCCTGAGACTGAACATTGTCTGCTGATGGAAAGTAGAGACTAACATCTCTTTCTCTGCTTTTGCTTTCCGTGTCTATTGCTCTGCTTATTATCATTATTAAATTGGTTCTATTTTATCACTGGCTTTTGTTATATTTTGCCCTCTCCCTTGTCCATTTAAGAAAGGGAGCGACAGGGTGGCTTTAGTGGGCATTTGGCTCCCAGACAGGGCCAAATCACCAGAGTATCCAGAGAAAGAAACTCCACAGTCTCTCTAGGAAGCCTGTTCCAGTCCCCCATCATCCTCACTGTAAAGAAGTGTCTCATGTTGAGGTGAAACCTCCTGTGTTCTAGCTTGTACCCATTGTTCCTTGTCCTGTCACTGAGAACCACTGAAAAGAAACTGGCACCTTCATCTTGACACCCTACCCTGAGATATTTATAGACACCAATAAGATGCTCTCTCAGCCTTCAACTCTCCAGACTAAATAGCCCCAGGTCTTTCGGTCTTTCTTCACAGGAGATATGTTGAAGTCCTCCTGTCATCCTCATAGCTTTCCATTGGACTCTATCCAGCAGATCCCTGTCCCTCTTGAATTGTGCAATGCTGGGTTACAGCAAATCCCTCCCCCAGTAAAGTAAATTCACTACAACTCAGAATTTTGGAAGGTCAGAGAAAACCTTTTTTTGTATTTTTGTACAGTTTAAATATAATAAGAGGAATAAACTACTACAGAAATATCATAACCTTTAAATTTAAGAAAGATGGGGAAAGGGGTCAAGAAGCAGTAAAGCAGCAGCAGCAGCAGTCAAAACAGAGTCAGGGGAAGATAGCAGAGGGCACAGCAGAAGCAACAAAGGGGAGATACAAGTTGTGCTTCCAGACATAAGCTCTTGGTGCTGCAATGAAATTACATTAACTTATCCATTGTCGCCATTTTATGGCCTGTCTCTGCAGCGTTCACCTCTCCACTCAGAGACTCCTATATTCTTCCACTTCTAAGTTTGTCTGAGCTACAAATCTAGCTCAAGCAGCTGCAGGAACCCAAAACTGGACACAGTATTCCAGGTGTGGTCTTACCAGGGCAGAGTAGAGAGAGAGAAGGGCTCTAGACCTACCGGACACACTTTTCTTACTGCACCCAGAATACTGTTGGCCACAAGGGCACATTGCGGTCTGCTAGGACTCCAAGAGCTTTCTCAATGGAGGTGCTTTCCAGCAGGACAGCCCCCAGTCTGTCATGCTATGAACATCATCAAGCACATAAGCCCCCAAAAGGTGTCATCCTACAACATGAGAGACAGTCTCGTAGGTCCATAGGTTGATGGGGCAGACCATGGGACTCACAGAAGAATTTTAACACCTAGTTTATTCCCCTCAGAGCTGAAGTTTACTCTGAAATACATCAAGGAAGGGTTGCAGTGCTTTACAGACATGCAATTTGGGTTATGAGGCCAAGATAAGATATGGCACGGCATAACTTTATTTGTAAAACAGTACGCAGATTACTTTTTTTAACACTGGTACTTTTAAGTCTCCTACTGATTTTAAAATCATTCTGCTGCTTCTAGGGTTTCTTGGGAGAAGCATCCAAGTTGTAACATATTTCATAGTAAAATGTGAAGCACCAATTCTCTTCCTATCCCAGGATGAAGTCTCAAAATCCAGCTATCAGTTTCACTATGTACTTCCTGAAGAATCCTAAACTGTTGCTTAGGACAGATATGGGTACTATAAACACTTGCCTAGGACACATAAGGGTCTGGCAAGTAACAGAAAGCACAGGCCAGAAAACACACAAATTTATAGAAGACATATCCCTTGCCACCATGGTACCAGGGAACCTTCTTGCCTAAACCACTTTTACATAGAGAAAGGAAAGGGGACAAGAAGTACCTGTGTCTTCAAAAGAAAGAGGAAAATGGTATGATGCACACAAGCACACTGACTGTCTTCTCCGTGCTTCATCCCCCTTTCTCTGACACAAAGAGCCACATGTCTGCTTTCATCCCCATTACAGCAGTCTTGATCCAGAGCCCAGGTCCAAAGTTGTCAGAGCCTGAAAAGTTTAGGCAAGTGTAATGGTGAGGGGGAGATGCTAAACAAGAACTACCCAAAAATACACCTTTCTTCTGATAGTCCCACTGCCTCCTCTTTTCCTTGGATGACTCCCCATGCAGATTGTGACAAGTAAAGCCCTATTTAGCAATGAGTTAAATCACAATTGTCACTGCAGAAAACCTAAATGGCAGATTATCTTTACAGTAACCCCTCCGTCCTCTAAAAATAGTGACTAGGTCTTTGAGGCTTTAATTTTAAAATGTCTGTTGTAAGGAAACAGAAAAGTAGAATAAGTTCCTGAATGAATGAGTGCTGACAGTTTAAAAAAAATATATAAAAAAACCAAAACATGGAGGTTTGGTTTTGGAGGCTGCTGTGCATCAGAAACATAACCTACTTTGAGTAAAGTTTGTTAACTGAGTAACAGAGAAAGCAAGAAAGGCATGCTAAAGGGAGTTGCTCATAACTCCTTTGTCATGACTTCAGAGCTGTAGGGACTAAACACAAGGAGAAAAACCCAACTAAAAAATCTGGCTGCCATCCAGACATGTAGAGCATTTAAAAGAGCCCTGTGGTGCAAATGAAGACACTTAACATTTTGATTTTTCCCATCTGTTTGGTAAAAAGGGAAAAGACTGGCTGCAATTATAATTAGTGGTCAAAACCTAAGAAAGTGGGGGGAGCTTTATGTGAATTTTAGCATTGGTGACTAGAAAAACCTGCCTCAGGTTGCTTGCAGGGTTTCAGATACTTGTTTGTCTCTACAATGAGGTACAAAAAAATTATGACTTGTTGAAATATGTAAACCCTGCTAAGCACAGCACTGCCAAAATTTTCATGTAGTTCTGCACATTATTGACATCTCCTGAGTAGAAGAACGGGCAAATACGTATGGGTCCCAAAACACACCAAACATTTTTATCATGACATAAGACAAGCAATGCACTGTAAAGTGGAAAACAGCTTTTGAGACAGTATTTTCCTAGCAAAATTGCCTCCCTTTATGGATTTCTTTTTTTTTTTTTTTAATATAATTCTGCAATAAACACTTCAAAAAAGGACTTTTCAGCCAAGTATAAAGAAAACTTATATCCTTCTTTAGCACAACTCCATTGACTTTTCACTTGTAGCTTGCCTCTTTATGCTAATTATCATATGCCCTCAATTATAGGAATAGATCCTTGCAGGGGATGCAATTAAAGATGTAAAGATGTAAGATTTCACTCAGGTTTTTTTTTTCCCCTCCTGGAGTTTCTAAGTTTATTCCATATGATTTTTAAGAGCGCTTTTAAGTCTGAATGTGTGGCATCATACTTCACAGTGCAGGAATCCCAAATTAATTTCAAAGACTTCCTTCAGGTTAAACATCTAAAACTCTGTATAGCTGTCAGCTTGCCCAGCCTACTCTTCTCTGGAGAGCAGAAGGCTCTGCTTATGGGTATGGATTGTATCACAGACTGTCCAGGAGATGAATCTCAGGCTGATGATTTTTGGACAGGTCAGAATTCATGTAAGGAGAGACATGCTTTTTTAGTATTTCTCTACCAGGAAATTGAGATGTTCATAGAATCAGAAAACATAGACTACCTCTCAGCTCTTACAAAACAATTCTGAAAGCCCTGAAAGGTTTGCTCTGGATTTGGAGCAGTAGTTACATATAAATGCTGATTACTTTTTATTTAACCCACTCAACTGAAAGCAAGCCTGAGTGTACTGCACTAAAGCTTTGTCTCTCCTCGAAGTCTACTAGAACAGGACATTTCTATTTAATGCACAAACACTCTAAAGAACTGCAGCTATGAAAAGAAACAAAACATATCTCAGAACTGCGGTGTTCTTCACAAAAGCTCTGTCCTCAGTATTTTAGACTAAGCCTAAAGAAGGAATGCATTCAGAGATGAGGAGGAATCATAGACTAGAAATAACTGGAAGACTTTGAAAATTGTTCTGAAGTATAGGGGGTGTGGGTGGAAATCAGTGTTACAAACTATGCCATCACCTGGATAGTGGTTGAAACAAAAGGGAGATGTCTAAATCCATGCACAAAGTACTACAGCAGTGCAGACACCGAGATCTGTATCACATTCCTGACAGCCCAGCTTGCCTATGCATGATTACAGAATGTTAGGGGTTGGGAGAGACCTCAAAAGACCGTTTAGTCCAACCCCCCAACAGAGCAGCATGACCTAGAGCAGGTGCCTCACACAGGAAAGAATCCAGGAGCATTTTGAATGTCTCCAGGACTCCACAACCTCTCTGGGTAGCCTCCTTCAGTGCTCTGTTGCCCTCATCTTGAAAAAGTTTTTTCCTTATGTTCATGTGGAACCTTTAGTACTCCAGTTTGCACCTATTGCTGGAGCACATACCTCGTGCAGGCAGGCTACAAGAGCTGGGGCTGTTCAGCCCAGAGAAAAGAAGGCTCTGGGGAGATCTATAGCAGTCTTCCAGCACCTGAAAGGGGCCTACAAGAAAACTGTGAAGGGGCTTTTTACAAGGGCTTGTAGTAATAGGATGAGAGGGAATGGACTGAAGCTTGAGAAGAGACGATCTAGACTGGGCATTAGAAAAAAATTCTTTACTGTGAGGGTGGTGAGTCACTGAAAGAGGTTACCCAGGGAAGTTGTGGATGCCCCCTCCCTGGAGATGTTCAAAGCCAGGTTGGATGGGACCTTGAGCAACTTGGTTTAGTGGAAGGTGTCATTGCACATGGTAGGGGGGGTGGAACTAGAAGATCTTTAAGGTCCCTTCCAACCTCATCCATTCTATGAATCTGTGTGTACTTATTCAGTGCTATCACACAAAGTCTTTAGCATTTTACCGTCTATGGGAAGGGCTTCTTTTTATCTCTTTTTTTCCCCCTTCTGACATCTGTGGACTTAAATCTCCAATGTCCTGGAGTGTTTATGGGAATTAACCAAAACATGTGTTTGGTATCAGCTGCCTCTGCATTGCAATGTACAGTGCAGAACATTTGATGACTCTAGATGGGTTAATTTACTAGGTTTTTCTGGTACTCCTTAACAAGTATATTACTATGGGTTACTGAGAAGTAAGTTACCTCAGTACAATGCACAAAAAAATATGCTTTGTAGTTTGTTTTGTGTTATTGAAACTACCAACTCACATCTGTCTCTCATTTAATACTACCTCCAGAACCTTGTCAATTTTGTTTACACAGTCTGCCCTGAGCCTCAAGATCATCCCAGGTTTCCTATGAGTAATTGATCCTTATTTTACTCTCTGCTGGTTTGAGGCTAATTGGGATATTTCACTGAGAAAATTAAAATTCTTAGCTGTGAGAAGAAACAAAAACCCAAAAAACCCAGCAGTAACCTATCTCACTCATTCTTCTGCTGAGAAATGCAGCTAGTCAAAATATAGATAAGACACTCACTTCTCACTTGCCTTTCTCTCTGGGGGTCTGTGTGGTTGCATCTGCCTTAATTCTAATCTGACCTAACCCTTTTTTAACTCTAACCTTCTTGTCTTTTTTTTTTTTTTTTTTTTTTTTTTT